>JARHVA010009370.1:30000-290000 GCA_037957365.1 Torreya grandis
GAAGCTATTATTAAGTATAGAAAGAGATAGAAAATGCATACTTTCACCTGCCTCTGAAGATTCTCCTTTTTTTGTTTGGATGTACTCATGATTGGATTGATTATTGGTTAAATAATTGATCTTATTCAAGGATTATAGCATCATAACAATATGGATATGTGGTTGATTATTTGTTGGCTTCATGATGGATTTATGAGGGCTCAATTTCTTTTGATTTTTTTCCTCTAATACTTGTCTTGGGGATAGCTTCATCTTCTTAATGAATGAGAGACATAAATTTATCAATTTTTTGGGATGAATTAGTGGAAATTTAGGTGAATTATTAAATTATTATAAGTGGAGGTTGGTGGAGAGTTATGAATATTGTTAAATTTTTAAAAATGGAGGTTGGTGGAGACTTTAGAGAATTTGGTGGAGATAGTGGGGAATCTTGGAAATAAGAGATAAAGTGGGATTATTTTATTTTTATAAATGAGGCTAGTGAGTACTTTGGGATTTTTTTAGAGATATTGGGGTTATTTTATTTGGATGGAAGAGGTTGTTGATGAATTTGGGATATTTAGTAGAGATGGTGGGGGATCATGGAAAATAGGAGAGAAAGAGGGATTAGTTTGTTCTGATAATGGAGGTTGGTGAGTGCTTTAGGATTGTGGAGGATTAAGTGGGATTTTAGGTGGAATATGATGTGTATTATTAAATTATTATGTGAATATTTGGTGTAAATTTTTATTAAGTCAATTAACTAATTAATAATGATTAATTAGTTAACTAGACATGGGGTAATGTCATTAGGATTTAAATGGGATAAATTTTATAATTAGGATTATTTAAACTAATTAATCATGGGATTAATTATTGTGGGATTGGATAAATTTATGATATGAGGATTAATTAGCTAATATTGGTGGTATTGTTAGTGATAAGATAAAGTGGTAAAATAAAGATACTTGGTGTCACATATTTTAGGTGTCTACACTTATGATATTGATTTTAAATCTTTTAGATTTTATATTGTCCTCTTCCAAACAAAATTTAAAAAACTAAACATATGTGTTAAAAATTAATCTCACAAGAGAGTTTACATTTGGATGATACAAAATACATTTTAAAGATAATGGTGCCTAAATACTCCTAAACTTGCACCTTAGACAATAATGAAATCTCAAAACTAACCATGGTGAGCCCAAAAACAAAGCGATATATAGGGAAATTATAGAAATTATCATATAATTTGATCTAGAGGATTATAGTCACCATTTTGTTAGTAATTAAAATGATGGATATAAATACCATAGCTAATGGATCCCACTTTTATGATATAGGGTAAGTCTACCACTATGTATGGTAATGGTGTTCTATTAATTCTATAATTACAATATTATTTATTTACCATACAATTATCATTGTTGCTTTTGGATATGGCACATGATAGGATGAAGAACATTTAGAAGGCCCACATGGTGGGTCCTTAAGATAACACATGGCCTACCACCACATCTTATCTATTTACAAGTTACTTGTGTATGTTAAGTTCAAACTCAAAGACAAACTCAAGATAAACCCTAGATGCTAGCTAACAACCCAAGTAAAAACTCAAGACACAACTCAAGTTCAACTCCATCTAAATTAAACAAATATGGAATACAACTTAGGTGAACCAAATATAACAAAGTCTCCCAACTCACCATTGTTATAACTACCTAATAAATTACCAACATACCCTGAGCATAACAAACTCATCCATACATAATAGGAGTTTTAATAAAGTCAAGTAGAATAGCAAGATATGTGGCCTAAGCCATGAGGGTCCTTAGGATAACACATGGCCTACCACCACATCTTATCTATTTACAAGTTACTTGTGTATGTTAAGCTCAAACTCAAATACAAACTCAAGATAAACCCTAGATGCTAGCTAGCAACCCAAGTAAAAACTCAAGACACAACTCAAGTTCAACTCCATCTAAATTAAACCAAGATGGAATACAACTTAAGTGAACCAAATATAACAAAGTCTCTCAAATCACCATTGTTATAACTACCCAATAAATTACCAACATAGCCTGAGCATAACAAACTCATCCATACATAATAGGAGTTTTAATAAAGTCAAGTAGAATAGCAAGATATGTGGCCTAAGCCATGAGTAACAAGTCATTGATAATGATATTTAAAGCCTTTAGGGTATCCACACACACAAAATGTGGGATAATAAGTAAGTTGTGGCATTGGAAGGGGATAGACCTCACAAACCATTTAGTTATAACAAAATGGAAAGATCTCCCTAATTGGGATAAAGGAGAGGCAATTGAGGTGGAGACAGATGGCATATGCCAACAAATCCAAATATGTGAGAAGTATAGGTTAGAGAGGTAAAAGGCATTAGTTGACATTATATAACCTTTTAACATGAAATAAATGGAGGACTATTAATTGATGGAGACCTCAGGGAATGCCTTTTCATAGACCTGATCAAAAGGGGATATAGTAGTTTAAAGGCTCAAGAGGCCATATCAAAGAAAGGTGATCTCAGTTTGAGAAATATAAGCATGTAAACCTATTTGCAAGAACGATGGTGGTCTCATGGTGATGGTTATTGGCCATGATAGATTATGTTTATAGATATATAGTCCTAAATGTAAGGGTAAAAGGGATACTTGCAGAGCTTCATGTGAGATTCAAGTCAATGATTCTTAAGACAAAAATTATCTATGAATATACCATTACTACTACTTCAATAGTCACTTCCTTCAAGCCTTCTATAGGTTTCAATGATGCACATAAATCAATCCTGAGTAATGTGAAGGTCCTTTTCATCATGGCTAATTTATTTATTCTTTTAGCTATTTAATGCATTCTATTTATTAATTGATGTATTCTTTATTAATTAATCGATACATTATTGTATTATACATGGCATATACTATTCCTTAGTTTTGATTATGACAAGCTGAGATAGTTATGTCATATGGTGTATGCCTATGATTGTAGGACCGAGCTAGGTTGGAACAAGAAAGTTTACCATGGGATGATGCCAAAATATAGATAGGGGACGTTATCTATTTGGATGGCTTTTGGAGCTGAGTCAAAGGTGTCTTAAATTTGTAAACCTATAGATGTATCATTGTGTGAATGATATCAGTCAATCAATTAAGCCATTTATCAAGAAGATTAATCCAAATGCTTCTTTGAAAGAATCATCTAATCATGAAGAGAAGTATATAGGAAGAAAGATATAAGTTGGATATAAATCTGAATTGTAGTAAAAAAACCAAAATGAGATAAGGTAGAGCCAATCCTATTTGGATTTTCATTATGCCTTTTTATAAAGATTTTAAAGCTATGGCAAATGAAAAATAAGGGAATGTGTTTTTTATTTAGGCTTTTATGTTGAGGGAGTTTCATTAATGGTATGTCATTTATTATAGACTAAGCCTTTTATTTCATTCACTTTTATTTGGTATGGCCTTTTAACCATGAAAGAGGTATGCAAGTAGTATGGGTAACTACATATCAATTAAAATATAATCCCCCATATTAGATATAAGTATATGATTTATTATATTTGTAAATATTTTAATCTTAGAAGAAACATATGGTGATTATTATATTTACTTATATTTGGTATGGTTTTAGACATGGAAGAGATATAGTAGGGATATGTTGTGGTAGGCAAGGAAGATATGTATGAATAAATAGAGAAACCTATGATTGTATTATTTTTATTACCTCTTTTTTAAAGGCCAATGGTCATGGAGGGATGTATACAATTATAGGGTCTTTATTGGAGTTGTAGGTTTGTTAGAAAGTAGAACACTCCTATTTAATATTGTGCCCTTTTAAGAGTTTTATAGATACTCTATATGGAGAAACATGCTTGTGATAAAGATGCTAATGACAAAGGAAGATGTTGTTGATTGATTTAGAGTTCCACTTTCAAGTTTAAGTGTTGATATAGGTTTCTAAAATCCATATTTTTATGTAAGTTTTAAATGGATATTTACATATTTTAAATGGATTATATTTTAGTTAATAAATCTCAAATATGTATTCCAAATGATGGGTGAACTCCATTATCATTTGTAGTGTCACTTTTCCTTTCAGTTTATTTTGTGTTTTGTTTAATTCAGTTGCAAATGAATTGATAGAATACTAAAAATAAATATGGGAAGTTATAAATGACACAAAATTAGAGATTTTTAAATGTGGGAAATGAATTTAAAAAGTTGGTAGATTAATTTTATTCATTCCTATATTTCCACAACTAATTATATTTATTTTAAGGAATTGAGAATTTAGTATCCATTTTAGAAACTATTTACTAGTTTATGGATCAAATTTGGTATTAGAGAAAGTGATTGCAAGACTTTGCTTCAGTTGTGATATAATTTAGTTTTGAGTTTTTATCATATTATTGATTTATTATTATTATTTTTTATTTGACCATGTAGGAAGGCCAACACAAAGGGAAATTGGAAGGTGTTCCAAATCGCTAGAAGAATACAAGCTTCTAACAACCAAGATTCTGGAACCACTAGCCCTACATGATCAACATAGAATAAAAACACAACACATTGTCACTTGAAGTGTGATATGGTTTTGTAAAAGGAATAGCCTTTAATCCTTGGGAATAATTAAAATAAAGTCTAAGGAACTTCCAATGATGAACATCTAAGAGGAAACATTTACAATTCAATTACCAGTCTTACATAGAGGACAGATTGAGGTATGGTTGTATTATAATTTCATATTGGTATTGACACAATATTTTTGGTCTTTGATAATTAGTTGTGTATCCTTTATATTTTTTAATACTACTAATATTATGTATGCTTATGTCCTTCATGATAGGAACAAGTGAAAAGACCAATGCCATGGTAAGATATGGAAATGGCAATAAGGCATTGTTCAGTATTGAACATGTTTTTACACTTTGAGTTTTGAGTTTTTAACTAGTTTATAGATTGGTATGTTTCATATCTTTGTTAAGAGTTGAAAGAAGCAAATGGGGAGTTTTTTAAACACCAATAGTATGTCAACAAATATTTGGTAGGTGTACTTCACAGCTTATTTAGAGGTATAAATTATTTTCAAACATAGCTATGTTTGCACAATTTTGGTTGAATCTTTTGTATAAGGTTATTTTAGGAGTAAAATAAGTCCTTTTTTGGAATTTTTTTTAAATAATTTTTAAAATATAACATGGATCATCTAACTCTTTGATATAGATTTGAAAATATGAAACCATTACTGTTCATTTTTGAAACCCATGAAGAGGGAGCAGTCCTTATGGGTTATATGGTTTACTTTAAGCATTATGATATTATTTAATAGTATGATTAGTTTCCCTCCAACACATTATTATCAAAGAAATTATTAATTATTGAATTTGGGAAGGAAATTTTGTTAAATTTATGTTTGGAAGGGTTTATATTTGCTATCTCATATTTTTGTTTTTGTAAACTAACTCAGTTGGATGAGTTATGGAGGTATGAATCAGGGAAGAAATCCTTGAGATAGGTTTAAAATACTTGGTTTTATTCTCACCTTTGTATGATATTTTCTTATAATTACTTGTATATTTGTGAATTTGTAAAGAATATATTGTTATGGAAAATTCTCTAAGTTGACATTGGAGTTTGACAAGAACAGGGAAGATTTGATAATCAATTTGAGGAACATAGTAGTTAATTTTTTTGTTTATAGTTTCCTTGATTATCCCTAGGTATTATGTGTATTTTGTATTGCTCACCTTAGGATAGACAAATGTATTATACATTTTTATACTATGCATATATGCTTAAGTCCCACATCATTATGGGAAATGTTTGTATTTCAAACTATTTATACTCAAATGTACATTTGTCATATACATCATGTAGGAGTACTATCTAAGACCCATAAATGGGCAAAATTTGTAATGAAAGTATACATATGTGTAGCTTTTGTAAATCCTATAGGTGTATATATCACAATTTATTTGCATTGTGTATGTTGATAATAGGGAGAATACCTTAACATTCATGCAATGCAAAGTTGAGAGAAACCACCAAATATTATGACTATTTTGACAAAATAGGTCATTTGGAAAAATTAATATAGATTTTATTTTACTCTTCATATGAAGGTTGTAATTACATTTGGATAGTTGACTTCTTGCAATTTTATATACATTGATGTACATTGATGTGGTACAGAGAACCATTTAATAGAGGTAGGGAATATTTGGAATTTTAGAGACCACAAGCCTCTTTATGTTGAGGTTTGATCTGGAGGATCATAGTCACCAATTTAATTGGTAATTAAAAGGCTAGCTACATATATCATAGCTAGAGGATCCCACTTTTATAATGGAGGTGAACTCTATCATCGTGTATGCTAATGGTGTTTTATTAATTCTAAAATCACAGTATTATTTATTTACCATACAATTATCATTATTACTTATAGATATGACATGTGGTATGATGAAAAAAATTTAAAGGCCCACATGGTGGGTCCTCAAGCCACCACATAGCCTACCACCACATCTTATCTATTTCCAAATTACTTGTTCATGCTGATTTCAAACTCGAGGACAAACTCAAGATAAAGCCTGAGTGCCAACTAGAAACCTGAGTGCCAACTCAAGATAAAAATTGAGTTCAAGTCCATTCAAATTGAATAAATCTAGAATCCAACTTAAGTGAACCAAATATAACCAACTAACCAAACTCATTATTGTTAAAACTTCTCAATGAATTACCAATACAGCCCAATCACAAAAAACTCATCTATACATAATAGAATTTTTAACCAACTCAAGTAGAATAGTGAGATACATGGCCTAAGCCATGAGTAACAAGTGGTTGATAAGGATATTTAAAAAATTTAGGGTATCCACACACACCAAATTTGGGATAATGAGGAAGTGATGATGTTGTAATGTGATAGACCTCACAAACCATCTAGTTATAACAAAATAGAAAGATCTCGCTAATTGGGTTGAAGGAGAGACAATTGAGGTGGAGGTAGATGACCTATGTCGATGAATTTGAGGATGAAAGAAGCATATGTCAAAGAGATAAAAGGCATAAATCAATGTTATATAGCCTTCTTCCATGAAGGAAAGGAAGGAATGTTAATTGATAGAGACCTTAGGGAATGCCTTTTCACATACCTAATCAAAAGGGGATATGGTGGTTTGAAGGATCAAGAGGCCATAACAAAGAAAGGTGAGACAAGATTGAGAAATATGAGGATTTAAACCTATGTTTATAGAGTATGGTGGCATCATGGTGATGGCCATTAGCCATGGTAGATTGTGTTTGTAGATATATAGTCTTGAATGCAAGGGTGAAAGGGATACTTGTAGAGATCCATATGAGAGTCAAGTTAGTGATTATTGAGACACACATTATCTATGGATCTACCATTAATTATACTTTAATAGTCAATTCCTTCATACTTTTTATAGGTTTTGATGATACACATAGATCAGTCTCGAGTAGCGTGGAGGTATTTTTAATTATGGCTAATCAATGCATTATTTTAGCTAGGCAATACATTCCTTTTGTTAATCAATGCATTTTTTTAAACTTGGATAATCAATTCATTCTTTAATTATCTAATAAAATAAATTATTGTATTATAAATGTCATATATGATTCCTCAGTTCTAATTATGATGAGCTGAGATAGTTATGTCATATGGCATCTACATATGATTGTAGGTCTGAGTTAGGTTGGAACAAGAAAGTTTGTCATGGGATGATGTTGAAAATCCAAGATATGTAGTAAAAATAAGATTAAAATGAACCAAATGGTGTGTGTTATGTTTAAATAAACCAAATAATTGTAAAGGAAATAAACATTGATTGAAGAAAGTGAATAAGTATAGTAAAAGGATAGAAATTTGTGAGAAAGGATTGGTTATATTTCCCAAGTTATGAAAATGCAAATCATTAACTAAAAAAACAAAAGGTTTAAAAATGAAAAAATTAACTACGTACCAAGTATAGGTATTAAGGCTAGTGTGAAAGGAAACCCAAAGGTGTGTGATCTACAAGTAGAACCATAATTTTCAATATAAGAGAGTTATAGAAATTGCAAGTAATGTTAACTCAAAAAATATATAAAAACTAAATATAAGCATGAAATTAATATGTAATATGAATAAAATGTGTAATGTCACTATATATGTCATACAAACCTATAATGGGTATAACAAAAGCATTCATAAGAGGGATCATCCCAAAAGAGGTGGAAGATAAAAAATAATAAAAAATATAACTTGTAGGTGATATCTAAGATCCATAAGGGAATTTAAGACTAACTATAAAGTGTTATAAATTTTGAAAAATAAACCCAAATGTGTTACCTAAGATCCACAAGTGGAATTAAGGAAAACTGTAAAATACTGAATAATAGAATATGAAGTAATGGTTTAATAAAAATGATGATAAGTAAATAAAATTTGATAAAACAAAAAATAAGATAAAAGACCAAGAAATATCTATGTTAATCACTAGTATCAAATAAAATAATGTGAAATTCAAGAATATTTCTCTCAGAAGGTTTGTTGAAGTTTTTTTTTTGTTTTTAATATTTTAAAGGTTCTTGATTGATACCTCATGGTAAGGATGAGCGATAAAAAAAATCTAAGATAATTAGGATGGGCATTGTAATATTCCCCCAAAACATTCATAAGAGGGAGGATGGGCATCAAAAGATGCCAAAAATTTTAAAATAAGAAAAGGGTAGAAATTGCAAGGTGCTAAAATATGTGTAACAATTAAAGTATTTGAATCATAAGATGAACCAACCTATGTGACTAAAAGAGGATAAAAATCTTAGGATGACCCAAATTGTGGGATATAGGTTAATTGGAGTTAACCTCAATATTTATATTCCTAGTTATGATTTCAAAATTTACATTGTAATAAGGAATGTTTAATCTAAGGAAATGTCAAAACCTTTTGAAGGTGATAGTATATTTTGATGTTTGGTATTGTATGTATACACATAATATTTTTTCACTTTATCTTTTAATGAAGCTTTCTCTTATAGTGGCTTGTTGACACATAAATATCCTCGAGTGCATACCTTAAAGGGTGTACTAGGAATGGGTGGAAAAGGATCATCATGATTTTCAATATATGTTATTATTATATCTTTATTACACCATTAATCATATTAGTATGACTTCATATAAGTGTCTAGCCATTTTTACCTCATTTCTACTTCTTATATAGATTTTTTAGTTACCCTATATCCTATTATATATGATATTTATGGATTATATAAAACCTTGGTCTTTTACTCTTGGTAAAATCAGACCTTAGTTGTTACTCTTAGTTATGTACCTTTTCCCACTTCTAAAACTCTTGCATCTACTCTATATTATGCCCATTAGCCTATCTCTTAGTCTAAATAATTTTATGTTGATGACCCATGCCTTATATCTTTCCTATAATTCTAAAAATTTACATGTCTTCCAGCTCTACAAGTTCTAAGCCTATACCTACTTACCTACACCCTGGACACTAATGTCTAGGATAGATGCTAGCATCGATGTGATTTCCTAACATGACATAAGTATTCAGTGCCTTAAAGTCATTTGTTTTTTAAATGAAACATATCCTAATGGTTGGCCTAAGTGTTTTAATATAAGTTAATTCTATAAAGGGATTGATATAAATACAAGATCACCCTTAATTCATTCCTCACCTATAAAACCTATAAACATGGGGAAAATACCTACTATTAATACCAAATAACATTTAATTGAGTAAGGATTCCCTATTTTATTCTATTTCCATATAACTCATATGTACACCATAGCTACAAGTCTTAAGTACTAAAATAACATCCCAACTGTAAGAGTTTCTAAGTTACACGATACTTCACTATTTTACTTACTTTTCACATATTGCATGATTCACACACAAGCCAACACACAGGAAAAAACTACATTTGTATGATGTCCTTTTCAAATTAATGTGTATGTAGGAAGTGGTCACTAATATTTGGGTCTTTGGGGTTAGCTTAACACTATGTTCCCACTAACCCATTTTCCCATAAGGTCACGAAAAGATGAAAAACTATGGTTTTAACATTTTCATGAGGAGTGATAATCCATGACCTAGTTATAAATTCACAAGAGTGAATATTAATTCAATCCCATAAACATCTATGTGGTTACAACCTTTCCTTGTAGATATTAGATACATGACACTTGCATCAAACCTAGATAACGGTGTCAAGACAAGCATCACAGGATGAGATTAGTGTCCATGACTCTAGAAGCATCCAAATCAGAATGAGATGATTGTTATAGAGTCATCTTCCACCCTTATTCTTACCTATTACAAATCTAACACTATTTTAGCATCAAAACGACCAAGTATATTACTTCTTTTTCATTTCCATGTATATCTTAGCTATACTTTATATATTTATCCTATTTTCAATTTTATAAATTTATCATATGTATATCTAAGTAAAGCACTCAATTGCCCTACTATAGATTTGATTATTATTCTTTTGATTATTCATTTATACTATCTCCCCTTTAATTTATAGATAACCCCACTTTAAAAACACATTTTAGTGTTTAACACCTATATTATCAACTTAAATGATACCATCCATTTTTCATCTTCATTATTATTGTATTATACTAGCTAGCTCAATACACTTTTTAGTGTGTTTTTGAACATTTATTTTGTATTGGCCTAGCTTATATTACACTATGTTAACCAACATATTCTAACTATATCAATCAATTTTTTTATATTATATTAGAGTTTAAGTATTATAATAGTATATATAGGGGTCACATTTAAGGCATATCATATCACACTCACTCACTTTTCTTTCACTTTAATTTCTACCCTTAATAAGTATTAAAATATTTAGTAGATTAGAACTTTATCTTGATGAGTCTTTTCTTATAGTGTCATTGAATATCATATATGATGAATCATTGGGATTTTGTAAGTGAATATATATATATGAATTCATATAAACATTTGATTTCTTCAACCTACAATATGATCTTTCAAATCTCCACTTGAACATAGGGGTAGATTAAAGCATTGGTGATTCCACTCAAGGTAATTATTTCTATCCCTACACTATTTAATTTACTTATTTAGTATATTATATTTTTTTTTATTAATTTTTAAATTAATATATGTGTGTTCTTGTTTAGGATTTCTCTATATTGAATAAACTAGTGTAGCCATAAGATTTATTAGACTTTTCATAAATCATTTAGGTTACATATACCCCATTTGGTTTACCATTTAATATTACCCTATTAAAAACATTATAACCCATATTTTACTCTATTTTTTACCCCATTTATAATCATTTAATTTTATTTAATATTTAAAACCATAGTTACAACCATTTACCTTTGTTAAAGTCTAGTGAGAGCTACATGCTTGTGTCAGTGGATTAGGATTTGTAACCATTTATTATTGGAAATTAAGTTGTAGGTTAATCTATTTTATATCTATATTTTTCATTATTCTTTACCTATTTATCCAACTATTATATGATCTATTTGATTTAAACTTTTCAAGTCATAGGCTACTAAGGTAAAAAGTATGGTTATGGTTCTGATGGACCAACATGAATTTTATTCCTCCTTTAGTTGTATCAATTTTATGTTTTTCCTTATATTTTATTAGCATTGTCTTCTAAACCATTGTACATTTTCCATCCAAACTATATCATTAAGCCTATTATTATTTTCTATCTATCCACTAATTTTACTAGGTAGCTTGATAATATTTTCTATTTTTCTATATTATATTAGTTAGCTTGATACAATTATTTTTATCTAGCCGCTAGTATCACCACATTTATATTAAAATGTATTAGAGAATATAATAAAAATTTTTATTTATATTTCAAATTTATCTATCAAACTATATCATCTAGCTTGATACAATTTGTTGTTTAGATCCAATAAGTAACTATATCCACCAACTTGATACCATCTATTTATTTTGACTAACCTCTTTTCCACATAAAATTTAATATTTAATCATCATTATGTCTCATATTAGAAATATTATTGTGATCCTCAACCCATTCAAATTTTTCATGGGTCACTCATTTCTACCTTTTATTACAACCATTGATAGAAACTCCTCATGGTGTAGTTGTGTTAAACCTTTTCTCATGTCTGAGGATCGTAATAATGTTTTTCATACTTATGATGATACATATATGAGGCCAAATATTATAATTATTATCTTCCCATTTCTAAAAATATATATGAGGATCCTAATGGCATCAATTTCAACATTCTTAACATAGACAAAGATCACCATGATGATCTTCCCCTCTATGACCTTGGTGATCCTTATTGTTAGGGTGTAGATTCTCATGATGACACTTATAGTATGATAAAACATTATAATTATGGTCCTCTCATTTGTGAAAATCCATATGAATATCCTAATTATCCCATTTTTACCACTTCTCACATGGTATAAAATCAATATCATGATTTTATGATCTATGATGATGACTATAATAGAGGTGAAGACCCTAGCATGATATCATATGTTACTATTGATGACATTTATGACATGGATAAAAATAAATTTTATGATTTTTACATCTTTATCAATCCCCATTATAGATCAAGAAATGATGAGCATGGTTTCATTGATGTATTGAAACCCTCTACCTCTCCCTTGAAAGGCCTTAAAGGATAAGTAATCAATACTTAGCTCAAATTCAATAAAAAAATTTAAACTAATCAGCTTATAAAGATCACCTAATTAAAATTACTTCTACAATATGCATAATATATGGCTTTGATCTTATATCCTCTATGAACAACAAATGTATCCTAATTTAACCTATTTCAACTTACCCAACTCACCACTAAAATAATTTCTTTCCAAAGTTATCAACCAACCTAATAACAGTTAGCTATAACCACCTACAGTCAATTCCACTAACCATGATTGAGAATCTATGGATATATTTATTTTTATTTTATCCAACTTCACCAGTAATGACCTAGAATGTCCCAATATAATTATTTATATTTCATCCAAATGAACCAAACATGAAATAAAAATAAGTTGATATAATTATGTTTATTTCTAATTTAATAATTTTGAGAATATTGGTGTATTATTCATAATTTAGTTAAGCGTCTAAGTTAATTAAATAAATAAATATGCAATAATTAAGCTATTGATTTGTATAATTTGAATCTTTCTAAAAATAGTAATGAGGGAGAGAAAATAAGACAGCTAAAAATTTACTGAGACAACGATTATAGGGTCTAAAATTGATTTTAAAGTTTTGGGACACTATTGCACATCAGGTTCTATCCTTTGTTTTATGATTGGATAGGAGCACCTATATAAGACACCTTGGGGTTTGGTGCTATAGTCTTCTTATAACTATATTGTCAAAGAGATCTAATATTTTTGAGTTTTGTTTATTATGTTTGTGTGAGCCTGCCTATGAAATTTTGACTTCTAGATGTACATAGAACTCCATATATATCTAATTTAGTCTTCAAACCCTAGACATTAGTAAGCTTTGACAAACTTTGGTAAAGAGTGGGGGGGTTAGTTTGTGTAACATGTACTAAATGTGTATCCACACCCATTTTGTGGGCACACTACCTACATACTAATACTTTGAAGAGGGATAAAGCCATATGTATTTATCCCACTTAATATAACTTATAAAATAGTGTGTAGAAACATGGAAAATGCTAAACTAGATGTGCTTGAGGTGGTTAGAGACTGGTGTAAGGATTTGAATAAGCTTATAGTAATATTGGTTGGGTATATGTAAAGAGTAGGGAAGATTTATTTAGTGGTTTTTCTTGTATTCTTTCTTTCTTTATAATAATTGGAAACCCCTTCTAAATAAACTTTGAATGGCATTTTATATGGGTATATTTTTCATGGGTTGAATGTATTCATGTTAGGTTAATGAGGTGTATAAGAACCAAAAAAATCTAACTATTAGAAGGAAAAATGTAATTTGATAGGAGTACCAGAAATGGACACCCTATGTTTTAATTCTATTGTACAAGTTGGGTGTTATTGTCCTAAAGGAATGGGACCTAGGGGGATGGAATCATCACTAGAAATGCTACCTAAAGGAGGTGGAATCACTATCTAAAAAGCTATGAATGATTGGGAATCAGTGAAAAGATGCCTATGAGTGTCATGAGAGCAAGCAATAGGGACCTATGGGTTGGGTATCACAAACCACACTCAAGTTACCAATTTTCACATTTTATATGACTACATTTGTCCCCCCTTTATTGTAATGATGCAACAAAGTGAAATAATAGGATAAAGGAAAAATAGAAAGTGTACCTAAACTTAATTACAAGGGTGAAGATCATGAAGTTGTATGATGTTAGGTGTGTATAGAGAGAGCACATTGTGAAGTGTAAGTCTACAAGAGAAAAAAAGAGTAGATCAGTTATTACTAGATATAATATATCTAAAATAAGAACATACAAGGCTGGGTAAAATAGAGAGGAAGAGCAAGGAATGAATACACCTCACTAGGTATGCAAACCAATACAAAACCTATTGTGGTATTGAGTGATGCTAGATGATGCTGATTAATGTTAGGTATGTGTTATACCAAGAGTAATATCATGAATGGAGCTGAGTGCTCAGTTCCCCAGAAGTGGCTTAAGAATGCAAAGGCTATCCCTTTGGCTCCATCATTGCTTACTAATTGAATTTATGTGATCATGTGTGTGTTAATAAATTTTTGGACTATGTTTCTAATCCTTCTAAGTGGATTAAGAATACAAAGGATAGCTAGTCTTTTGGCTCCATCATTGTCCTATGAAATGAAGCTATGAATTGATACTAGTATGAAATGTGTGTCATATGAGATAGATCCTAAATCCCATGAATAATATATAATATTACAATGGGGTGTGGATAGTTGAATGTATTTTGGAAACTAAACCACTCTTGGCCACTCTAAAAGGTGGATATTAGGCTTGTATGAAAGCCTCTCTAAAACTAGGCACTAGGCTTATATGAAAACCATTCCAAAATGTGGAGGTTAGGCTTGTATGAAAGCCATTATAAAATGATGCCAACTACCTATACATGTAATAAGGCATGAAACTAATAAGAATTCCTAGGTAATGTGTTGAACTTAGAAAGAAAAGAAGGTAAATGTACAACCCATATTGCCCCCAATCATTAGTTTTTGTACCATGGATTTTGATCTAGAATTTATACCAACTACCCTATCTAAAAATGGAAGAAAGATCCATTATACTACACATGATTCCCCCTATATATAGATTATTTGATAAAAACTATACTAAAAGTGTTGTATTTGAAATGTTCTAGATGTGTGAAGTTATAGTTGAACCTATTTTTGTGCTTATTTCTAGAAAACCTATTTTTTTGTTTGGATAGGAACACCAAAAATGGACACCCTATTTGTTGGTGTTGTAGTCTAATATTGGTGTTGTCATTCCAAGTTGATTTTGATGATTATTTTAAAATTGTCACTATTTGTTTCATCTATTCTACTTAGTTTGAAGTTTGGTTGCTATTATAGGCATTCTGAAAACTAATTCTTTTACCATTAAGAGTTTTAATCTCTATGACAAAACCCCTATTTATTTCCCCCTCTTCTGAGGGTAGGAATGAAGACCCTATAATGACCTCTATTAGAAGAAATATCCTTATAAGTGTGTTATGTTGCAAAGATACATGATATAGTAATGATAATCGACAAGATATATCAAGATATAACATTGTTTGTAATGAAATATTGTTAGATCAATAGGGGTATGCCTATATATATAACAATGTAATATAATGTACAATGTACTAAAGTTAAAGTAGAAATCTAGTTGGTTGTTAATTGATAGTTGGCAAGGAGAGATGGAACATGGTGTCCATCATGGCATCTAAGAAGGAAATATAATGCATGATGCGGATAATGGCATTATAAATAATTGAAAAGTAATCAAGCAACAAACATACAAAGAAAGAATCAAGAAGCATACAAGAGTGGCCAAGGGGCCAAGCAAATAAGGGACATGGTCACATGTCACTCAAAATGGAAAGAAATCATACAAGGAATGTTCAAATTCCACATACACATATAATTGAAATAAGAAAGGTTGGTATGAAATCCAAAATCACATAGAAGAGTACAAGTAAAGGACATTGGCAAATGTCCTAAGGCGTGCATAAGAATAGAAGTAAAGGACATTAGCAAATGTCCTAAGGCACATATAGGAGAAAAATAAGAACTAAGAAATGTAATCATATTTATATACATAAAGCAAGAAAGGAAAACATGTAATATACTAAAAGTACAATCACATATAGCTAATCAAAGTAAGAAGTGAAAGTATGCAAGACATGTAGTACAAGATTAGGTATATGATAATAAATACACAAGTGTTATATACAAGTGAAATGTCAATAGATTGATCTATGTAAGTGATTAAATAATGTAAATCATCATGATAACTAGAGTGTGTTTTGTAGGAATGACATAACCCAGATGGTGTAGTCATGTAGAGGATACCCCTAGTGGGCATGTATATCAATGTATGTCTCGAATGTATAAGGAGGATGACCCCTCAATGGGTAGAGTGAAGCAATAAAGAATCTAGAAGTCACTTCACACACTCAAATAATATCAAGTAAAGCATCATAATGTAGATATATTGATAATTAATAACATAGAACAATAATGTAAGTCTAACATGGTAGTAGAAATGTAAAGCATGGAAAATGCATATAATTGAAATGTTTTTGGTATTTTGAATTATTTAAATGTATTTTTTTTTTGTTTTTTTTGTGTGTATATATATATTTGAAATGTTGTATTATTTTTGTATTTTGAAATAAGTTATTTACAATCAAGAATAAAAATACTATGTACAAATTATTGAAAATAGGTTATGTACAAACATATGAATAAAGCAATATGTACATAATGACATAAAAAACTAGGTTGAAGGAGGGAAAGGGTTGAAGGATGGAGACCTCTAAGGATGGAGGTGGAGGAAGGGATAATGGCCATCATCAAATGCCTCAAGATCATCATCATATGTTTTATATTATTTATGCATGTTGGATTCTGGTAGTAGATGTCTTCTATATAAGTGGTGAAGCTAGTTCTGGTGTAATTGGAATAATACCGTAAATCTATAGTTTATCCAATCTCTATTTTAAATCTATACATGATTTTGTATCATGGCTTATAATCCTATGAAAAATATAAAATGGGTGACCATCCTACTATGATAATATGCTAATAGATCTATGTCATACTAAAGTTAGTGTGATTAATCCACAATCAAGTAACATCTATGGCATAATTTATGGCTGATGTTATGCACTACCTACCTAGATCTAAATGATTGGCTCTATAACCATAGAGGTAACCATGTGAACTATATGTTACAAGTGATCCATATATGGACTTGAATGTGGATTATATCCATAGAGTATAGTGTAAGATGTTAAGAGTGATGTAGGATGTGTTATGAGAGATCTAGAGTCATCTCGATACTCCCCTAGTCCAACTAATGTAAAGCTTAATCCACACAAATAGTCAATTATTAGTGTGGGTGTTGTATCATGATATGAAGTAGCCTAGGAATTTATATCAACATCATGTACATCTAGTAACTCAAAATTTACTACAAGGGGTAACTATGATATGGGAGTCTCATTAAATGTAGTAGTATAAGATAGTGGTGTTGTGAGAGTATCCATAATTGATGGAATAACTATATCTATAGAATCAATTGGTACTATTATAACCAACATTAATGAATGTACAATTATAATAGGTGTAGGAATCATGACTGATGGAGTAACTTTAGTGATTGAAACTATTATGATTGGCTAAATATCTAGAGTTGAGGACATAATTATAAGTAAAGTGTGAGATGTGTTAGTCTCTCTTACCTCATATGTATGTATCTAATCAATAAAAATTCAATTACGTGGTGACTAAACTATGATATGAGGTGTCCCATCTATCAAAATAGTTAAATATGACTCTGTAATTTGATAATATCTAAATGGCTAATTATCTATTGGGCATGTGTTTAGGTATCCTTCATGGATAAAATTAACAGATCGATGAAGAGTTGAATTAACTAACCCCATGGCATCTATCCATGGTTTTCCAAGTAAAATATTATAATGAAGAGGACCTTGCATGACTTAGAACTATGTAGAGAGGGTTTTTGGCCCTACCATTATATCCAAATTAATGGTGCCCAATGTTTGTCATGGTATATCATCAAACCCTCTAATATTATTATATGATTTTGACATGGATACCATATCTATGCCCATGGTTTATAAGAATTTAATAATACATAGATTAAGTACAAAAACACTATCAATTAGAACTCTCTTAACTATGCTAGTTTTGACTTGAACTTGTATGAATAGTGATAAATTTTAATCAATAACTGTCTGAGATGGCATGTAATCACGATCAAAATAAATAGCATCTTTTCTAGTTTTTATCATTTTGACCATTGATGCAAAATAAGAAGGCTCTTAATCAATGGGCATAAAATTTTGATTTAGTGCTTGATAAAGAATGTCTTTGAGCACATTGGCATTTTGAAGCAGTTCTAATATGGAAATCTTAGCTACTGTGTTTTTCAAATAATCAACAATATCATATGCCCTATGTAAATTTACATGTGTGGGTGGCTTTGGCCTAGGATGGGAAGGAATAGGAGGGTGTCAAAGCTCCTAACTAGGTAGAGGAGGCATGGTGGCATGTCAAGTAATAGCTATAACCATATTATCTATTATCTATATAGGACTAGTAGTAGTTATGGGAGGAGATCATAGATAATCGATAAATTAAGATGGTGGAGGGACAAAGGGTGTCAACTAGGCTCTCTGGTGATGGGTAATGACCTAGGGAAGAGTAACATGGACTATACAACATAGCTTGAAGTGAGATAGAGGTTCCAAGGGAGGTGAGGCAAGAGGTACCTTAACATATTTATTACTTAATTTATTAATATCATTCCATATTATAAAAATTAAGCATCGAATCAAAAGGATGAAGCCTTGTACTAACATATGGTAAACTTCATCATTCATGTACAAGATAGGACCAAGTATGATCTCCTTATTATTTATAAGAAATTCTAGAAATATTTGTAAATAAGTGAGATCCATTTTTGTTATTATGTGAAATCTGATTTTAGATGTAAGGTGATACCTCAAGTAGATAGAGGGACCTAGTATATTCAACTAGGGTTTTGAAAATGATTATTTTTAATAATTACTAAGGAATTGTAAAATTTAATGTGAATTTATGATTTAAATATGCAAGTAAAAAATTAGAAAATTATTGGAAATTTTTTGATTTGAAGGGACCTAGTATGTGTAACTAGGGTTTGGAAGAAATTATTTTTTTAAAATTTACTAAGGAATTTTAAAATTTGACTTAGATTTTTCATTGAAATATGTAATTAAATAATCAAAAAAATATAGAAAAAGTACTGGGAAAATACTAGGACCTAGTATGGAGAACTAGGGTTTGAAAGAAAATTATTTTAAAATTACTAAATATTTTTAAAATTTAATGATAATTTATAATTTTATTATGTAGGCAAGAAATTAAAAAAATAGGAAAAATAAGTAGTAAATTTACCCTAGGGTTTATAGGGTTTTTAATGCACAAATTAAGTAAGTCGAGTTATCCAAATGATTTAATAGTTTTGGAAATATTGGTGTATTATTCCTAATTTAGTTAAGGGTCTGAGTTAATTAAATTAGTAAATAAAAATGAAATAATTAGGCTAATGATTTGTATAACTTGACTATAATTTGAATCTTTCTAAAAATAGTAATGAGGGAGAAAAAATAAGACTTAGCTAGAAAATAATTGAGATAGCTATTATAGGGTCTAAAATTCATTGTGCAGGCCTATGACACTACTACAAATCAAGATCTAGCCTTTATTTTATGATTGGATAGGAGCTCCAAAATAGGATACCCTAGGGTCCAACGATATAGTCCTCTTCTACTACTATTATCCAAGAGACTTGAGCTTTCTTGGTTTTGTTCATTATGTTTGTGTTAGCTTGCCTATGAAATTTTGACTACTAGATATCTATAGAACTCCATATAGAGATGATTTAGTATTCAAAACCTAGATTTCATTATGATTTGACAAACTTTGGGAAAGAGGGGGGTTAGTGTGTGTAAGATGCATTGAACATGTATCCACACTCCTTATGTGGGAATGCAACCTACATACCAATACTTTGAAGAGGGATCAAGCTATGCATATTTCTCCTACTTGATGTCCTTTGTCTAATAGTGTTTATAAAGATGAAAAATGCTAAACTAGATGTGTTTGAGGTGGCTAGGGATTGGTGTAAGGATTTTAATAAGCTTGTAGTAGTATTGGCTAGGTGTATGTAGATAATAGGGAATACTTCCTTAGTGATTTTTCTTGTATTCTTGATTTCTTTGTAATAATTTCCAACCCCTTCTAAATGATCTTTGAATGAGCTTTTATAGGTATTTTTTGGTCATGGGTTGAATGTATTCATTTTAGGCCGACAAAGAGGAGGATAGGAACTAGAATAATTTGACCATTGGAGGTAAAAATATACTTAGATAGGAGCACCAAAAATGGACACCCTGGGGTCTAGTGGTATAATCCAAGTTGGGTGCAATTATCCTAAAATAATGGGACCCTAGGGGGATGTAATAATCACTAGAAATGCTTCCTGAAGGAGGTGGAATCATTGTCTAAAAGGATACAAATGACTAGGAATCAATGAAAAGATGCCTATGAGGGTCATGAGAGCAAAAAAGAGGGACTTATGGGTTGGGTATCACAATCCAAACTCAATCTACCAATTTTCACATTTTATATGACTAAATTTTCATCTAACTAAACCATTATGACATCAAATGTGCTGATACAATTCTTTCTATTTCATCAAGATATATCAACTAGCCTAATATAATTATTTATATAACACTAGATTGTATTAGATACATTGATATAGTTATTCCTATTTCACTAGACTAAATTGGCAAGGCTTATACAATTAATTTTAATCTTATTTCACCAATCAATATCAACAAGACTGATATAATAATTTTTAGTCCTATTTCACTAAATTATATTGACCTGATCAATACAAGTCATTTTAGTCCTACTACTCAAAATCATATTAGATTAACAGATATAATTGAGCATAATTTTATATTACCTCCTAAATATATTTACATTTACGTAGATGCCACATTCCCTATTATAACACATATTTACATACATTTTGACATAATTATTTGGCTCATTGATCTTGAGGTTAAATATAATACACTTACATCCCATAGGTTGGGGTAACTTAGGATGCCTATCTTATTATTATCACACATGTTGGGGTATATTATGATGCCCACAATTTTATTATTACAATCATTGAATAAACTTTCTCTACCCACCCTTTTCTTATTTTAGGTTTTGTGGCATCTTGTGCAACCCATCCTTAGCCATTTACATATTTTGGGAGCATCTTTGATGCCCATCCTCATTCTCTTATCTTATTTATTTCTCATCCTTACCATGAGGGATAAATTAATAACCATTCACATCATAAAATAAATAAATTCAACTTTAAGAAATGTTTTGAGACATATATGCTCATATTTCACTACTTTTCTTTGATCCAATCTTTAACATAGACATTTTTTGTTATTTGGTCTCATTTTTCTCCACTTTCCTACATTTTATCCCTTTATCACCATTTTATTAAATAATTTATTCATTTTTGGTTGTTTTTAATTTGATATTCAACCTTAGTGTCCTTTATAGATCATTAGGTAGCACCTTCAGGTTTATTTTCACCATTTACGTCACTTTATAGTCAACCTCCGTTTCCATCATAGATCTTAAGTATCACCTTTGGGTTTATTTTATTTAATATTTACCATTTTTTAGTTTGTCTTAGTTTATTTTTGATCATATGGCATTTTTTTTTCATTTCCCTTATTTTTGTATTACTTTTCCTAGTAGTGCTTATGTTAGACCTATTATAGGTTTATATTGTATGTCTGGTGACATTACCACCATGTTTGTTGATAAAATGTTTTGCATACATGCTTATCATTAGTTTTATATATGTTTTTGATATAAAATTTATTTTATATTATACTTCAACTCTATTATTTTTACATCTTAGCATTATTTTACATACCTCCACATTTAATTTTTACATTAGCCATAGTACCTATCTTTGGTCCTTAGTTATTTTTTTATTATTATACTAGTTGGTTTTTCATTTTTTGGGTTACATTATAACACCTTGGGGAATACAAAAAAACCCTCCTCACAAACACCCATACTTTTTATAGTCATCCATAGTTTTCACTACCTACACCTTCGGTCTTTAATATCATGTCCATACCTTTACTTATACCTCCTGGATTTTAGTTTTTTAGTTTCATGTTAAGACCTTGTTTTTAATTCTAATATCTCCTTCCCAACTCCACCTATTATATTAGATGAACCGAGTGAGTTTGGGGACCAATTAGGGGAATTTCATCCTCTCATTTTATAATTATTGTTAAAAGAATCTAGGGCATGAGTTTTAGGTATGAGGCTCTATTAGATAGCTTGCTTATAATATATTTCCTAGAGATGCACCACTACCACTAGAGGTCCAATATTTATTTTCTCACTAACTTTCATAACTTCTACACTCGTAGCTAGACTGATTATAACAAATTAAATTTCAGAATTCTACTTTCCTTCATTTCACCATTTCTTAAAAAAGGGAAATATCACTTGTTCACAAATAAGCATAAAAAAAGAGGGAGGGTAAAGCATAAATAAATTATTATAATTAAAATGGAATAAAATTTCTTCAAGGACCATAACATGCTTAGCTATAGTTGAATAACTATATGTTAAGTTTCATGATGGCTCAGGCTTCAGTCACATAGGGAGAGAGAGTCTAAGGAGAAAAGAAAAATGCTTAATTCTAATATTTATTTAATTAATTAACTACACATAAGTCTTTAGTTTATTACGTATAAATCCTTACAAACCTCAAATAAATTGAAAGGAATCGAGTAACCTAACTAAAATAGTAGAAGCACATCCTTGATAATGCATCAAATCTATAAAAAATCACAAATTCCAATCATATAACATTAGTGTTGATATATCAAGTAAAAATAAAATGGAAGAATTTCAAGGAAACTATATGTATTTTATACAAAAAATAAATTATACATTATTCAAACAACATTCATTTTTAAATAAAGTCGACCCTTCTAGCATAATAGGTGGTAGTATATATATATATATATATATATATATATATATATATATATATATATATATATATATATATATATATATATATGTATATGTATATATAAAAGATAAATGGGTCTCAATTACAAGAGGCATGATATCTCACTCTTGGCCATGATGGCTAGAAATGGTATAACAAAATTATGTCAAAATATTCATCATCCTTTAATATATAAGACAAAATAAAATTCCATGGCCCACTAAGGAGCCTTGAGGATAGGTATGAGGTAGATTACATCCTAATGGTTCTATCAAGCTTTATCAAGACACCAATGATCACTAAATGAAGTCAAATCCATGGAATCAATAAATTACTCATGGAGGAGTGTATTTTATAGAGTTTTTATGCATAATAAGTATGGGGAGCACATTCCTATTTTATCTCTATGGCACTATGAAAGGATGAGGAGCTATCCATCTAGCACTTTATCAATATCTTTGACTACATGGTCCTTCAAAAAATTCAAATGTCTAACCATAATAATTTGGGGTCCAACTTATTATATTTTAATTTTACACCAAATTTGAAACAAGTGTCCTAGTCATGTTCATTTATATTTTAATACTTTTTGATTTACCACCCAATCAGGACCATTGGAATTATCATTAGATTATGGACTAAGATTGATCTAGGTGCCAATTAATCCTTAAAAATACATCCTAATAGTTCTCCCAAAACCCATATTAGTTTCTTAACCCTACCTTTTCTCATGTATAATTTGTTTACAACTTAACACTTGGCATGTCCTCACTCTTCTATTGCATCTGAATTCATCTCTTAGCATCCTAATCACCCTTTAGTAGTGAGTGAGATGCCTACACATGTCTAGATCTAACTCTTTTTCTTGGTCACTAAGATTTAATACATGATAACTTGGGACTTTTCCCAAGTCTTCTATTTTTTATGAATTATCAAGATCATACCACATGGCATGATCTTATTCATCTAGGTGATCAAGGAACCTTGAAACTTATGCTTCTACTTGTAGGCTCCAGATGAGTAGGATAATCACATGTGGAATGATATATTTTATCTATAGGGTATTTAATATTTAAATTTAGTACTAGCCATTAGCCAACGTAATAAGATGTAAATGAGTATGATCATGACATGTGGTATTATCTTACTTCTCTAGAGGGTCATCTAGCCTTGGAATGTGTGTCTCTATTTATGGGTTATAGGTAAGAAGGATGATACCATGTGGATGAACCTCACTTATTGTTCACCTGTATTTATAGAATGTGCCTCTACTTGTTAGCAATGTATGATTGGGATCATGACATATGGAATTATCTCACTTATCTGGATGCTCAAGACTTGGATGTTTCACTTTTTGATTTGGAATAAAGAGATAGAGACATGTGGAATGTTCTCATCAATTTATATGGTCATTAATCCCTTGTCTTAGCTATTTTGAATCAAAATAAGTGAGTAACTAGGATGAATAAATGTGGCATAATCTTGGTTGCTCAAGTGAAAAGGACTTATAACTTTTTATCTCCTTAGTTTTAGAGAACCAAGATGAATACATACATCTCAATCCTATGAATATGGGGGTACATCAGAGAAAACATTTAGTCTTTTCAAAGATACTTGATATGAAAGTTGGGTGTCAAAAAGTGGAATTATCTTAGAGATTAGGGATTTATCCATTAAAAATGAACATGGAGACTTGTCCATTAAGATTTTAATTCATTACCTCTCGTAAATTTGACAATCACTTTAGGCTAAATAGAGATGTACAATGATGGTCTATGTGAGTAAACCTTTATAAAAATTACTAAGTATTAAATTCCTCCATATTTTAAGGGAAATTTTTTGAGTTGGACTAAGTAAGCTTTCGTAAGGTGTCCATTTAGGGTTAGAATACTCTTGCAAGGAATAAACAACCTTGGGAAAAACATGTTAGCTCAGTTTTCCATAAAACATACAAGAATATAAATGTCATAGCACCAAAATCTAATTAGATATATAAAATAACTATAATAGATATGTCCATTTAGACATTTAGAATAAAAAATAAAAAAAAACTATTGAATTAAACATGGGGACACTCAATTTAGGATCAGATCAATACTTCATTCTTAATAAGAGACTCAAACCTAAAATAATAACTTCTAGCATAGACTTGGACTGATACATCTCTCAACAAGCCTTTTACATCAAAATTAAGCACAAAAACGGTGTTCATTTGAAAATATGAAAATTGGGTTTGTTGGTCACATAAAATGGAGAGTCCTATAGGGAAAATGTTGCTTTAGTGTTTAGAATCTAGACTGTGAGCCTCCATCACTGAACTTTGAGATAAACAACT
Source organism: Torreya grandis (assembly GCA_037957365.1). Lineage (NCBI taxonomy): Eukaryota > Viridiplantae > Streptophyta > Pinopsida > Cupressales > Taxaceae > Torreya > Torreya grandis. The sequence goes on from JARHVA010009370.1 coordinate 55,682, forward strand.
AAAAATCTCTTTAGATGAACTTAAAGGAAGAGAGAATAATAATTTTTTATTGAATATATAACATATTGGGCATTTATTCCTTTAAAGGATAATTTTTTGTAAAGAGTGATTTTATTATTATTTTGAATCAATTGGGAAAGCTCAGACATATCTTAGGTACTCAGAGGTTGTTGAGAGGTAACTTATTTCAAAAATATTTGCTAAGGAAAGGAAGTATCAAGAATTTATATACCGCTATCTAGGAATATATATTCCTAATAGATATGCCTTTAGTCTCAATCAAGGCCTTTCTACATTTCCATTTAGGTTAGAAATCCTGTGATGGAGGTGCCCCAAATAACCCTTTTTAGGAAGAAACTTGCATTTTCATGAAATTCAGACTTCTTTTCATTTTGACGTTTATTTATTAAAATCTAGGAGGGTTGGGGAAAAATATATATAAGGTGTAGGGATGGTTAAATGAACTCTTCGCACTTAGAATCTCCTTTTCTTACTCAATGATTTGGCTATGATTGATATGTTCCTTTTAGTGTTGTGATGACCTTTAATAAAAATAAATATTTTCTCAATTCACTTGCTTAGTTATGAATTAGTGACCCCTATTAATTTTAGTGTCTCAAGAGAAGTTAATTCACTTATCACATTATATAATAATGGGGCCTTTCCTTCCACCTTCCAATTATAGGAGTGTATTTTTAATGCCTTATAAAAATTTACCTGATCAAACATGGAAGCAAGGGGACCAAGATCTAAATTGGACTCTATCTTACCATAAATATCTTAGTTATTAATTAATCTAAATCATGGGGAAAAGTTATAATAATTTGAAGGTTATTAAGGGTGAATAAGAGGAAGCCTCAAATAAAAAAAATGAACACCAAAATAACATAAAGTAGGAATAATAAAGTAATGATTCAATAACTATCCATTCATAGGTAGTGGGAGGTCATTCCCAAGCTCTTTTGGTTGAAATGAATTTTCTACCCTAACAACTTAGATATCTAGTATGAGCCAATCTAGTGTGGGTCAAGTTTGGAGTGATACCCTTTCTTCTCATGTGATTTGTCCCATAAAAAGAGTAAATATGATATACAAAAGGAATTGAAACTTTCCCTCTTATCAAACCCTTTCTTAACCATTGCTTGATGTTTGTTGAAGTTTTGTAGATCCTCTTCTCGTGCATATTATAACTAGAAAATGTCCAATAACCTTGAGTTTGTATTTTTAATATATTATGTGTACTCTTGCATAAAATCATAGGTTGGAAACTTAAGGGTCATTGGGAAGTTATGATATAACCCATATACTAGTATAAAATGAGATATTTTGAGTGATTTCTTATATCTAATGTGGTCAACACAAAGAGCATATTTCCATAATGAATGCTAGTCTCTAGGCTTATTTTCTACAGACATATTGATGGCATAAATTAGGTTCTTATTGGTTAACTCAACCAAAATATTCCATTATGGGTAGTATTTTAGTGAGAACCTAAAATAAATCTCATTTTAATAAGCCCATTTAGTGATATTGATCGACTAAAACACATGTCCATTATTGTAGCATAATGAAGCTAGGGTACTAAATAGTTATGTTTTGCTTAAAGAACTTGATGACTTCTTTACTTGTGTTATTTTTGGTTGCTACTACCTCTACAAACATTATGTATTAATCAGTGGCTATAAGTATGAATATATGGCCAACTGATGAGTCTATAATGATGACTAAAATGAATTCAATTCCCCATTGAGTGAAAGGACACTCCTCTATCATAGGATCCAAAGACATTACAACATGGAATTACTTCTTAGAAAAGGTATGACATTGATGGCATGAATGCACATGGGCATGTACATGTTTGAATATATTGGTTAAATAGTATCTAGATCATAGGATTTTATACATAATTATAGTCTAATAGTACCCATATCATAGGATTTTATGCATAATTATAGTCCCTAAAATATGGTCACTACCAAATTTCACATAGAAGCTAGTCATGACTACATTAGCTTCTTGTTCAAATATAAATTTGAGGCATATGCCTTACTACTTATTTATATATAACACTCTCTTATTTAAAATTTAGTGGGTTTCCCTAAACTTGATAAATATTTTATGTGTTTGATTAAGTCATATAGGAGGATTTCCATAAACGAGGTAGTAGACAATTGAATCATATGATTCTTGAGGGACTGTTTATGACTAGTATAATTACACCACCATGATACTTGGGTCTATTTTAGTGATCAATTGAGTAATATCTTGACCTTGGACCAACTTGATATGTTTTATTTCAAGGTTATACTCTTACATATTAGACATATATTAAACTTTACAATCCCCTAGCTAATTATACCCTAGCATTAGCTTTACTATTAGGTTTTGGATGATGTTGTGCACATTGTTTTTAAGGATGTAGTGCCTAAATACATTCATAGCCTTAGGTAGGGCATATTAATTATTTCCAAAGTTGGAATAATTTAGCTATGCATCCTTCAATTTTATGCTCATAAAAGTGATTTAGTCCTCATCTTTATCAAGCTTTTGAGTGAGTACTACAAATATGGTTGTGTTTTAATGGAAATAAATAGAAGTATAAGTCCTTTTCATAGTTTTCATAGATTAATATTTTTACTTGAATGATGGATTATTTGAATTTTTATAAGAATTGCATAGTTATGGAGTCCACTCCAAATTTGCTTCCTATTTCAACATTGCATTCAAAGGCTTAAATTTTTTGGTAAAACCAAATATGAATTAACATACAAAGAAAATATTACCAAAGAATGAGTTTAATTCATTTTTATTTCTAGGATAAGGTATATTATAAATCACATTAGCATGCCCATGGTCAATATAAATTCCTTCCTTCATGATGGTGTGACTAAGAAGATTACCTTTGGTAACACTAAATATGATATTTTTGGGTTGAGTGAGACACCAAACCTTATACACATTTTAAATATATTCTAAATATGATGAATATGACCAAACATAAAATTTTAAAAAAATTCAAGTCAACTATATAAATAGAAATTCATTTACCTATTAGACCTTCTTAATAAAAGTCCATAGCTCTTTAAAATGTGGATATTGTGTTAATAAGTCCAAATGACATTCATTTATAAGGGAAGGTACCCCACTTAGTTTTGAATAATGTATTTTATTTATCTTTTAGGTCTACTAGAACCTAATTATATCTTGAGAATACATATAGGAAGGACATCATTTGGGACCCAATTACCATTTACATGACCTCATCTAAAGAAGGAAAAAGATAGTTATCTCTGTTAAAAACTAGGTTAAGATTTATATAATCCACACACATTCATATTTGTCCATTATTTATATAGAATGTCACTAATTTGGATTCCTAGGTAGAGTGACTAATTGGGAAGATGATCCTATCTAAGAAGATTTTGTGGACCTCTTTGTGAATAAGTGGTTCCAAGATTGGGTTCATGGGTCATTTCCTCTATACAAAGGGCTTCTAGTTTTCCTTGAGTGGGATAATATGGATTATTATATTATTATTAAAGACCTTAAAGTTTCCATAATATAATTAAATAACATATTGATACTATAAAAACAACTTTATAATTTGTTCAATTTCAATAGGAGTGTAATTTAGAATAATATGAAGATCCTAAGGATGGTTTGATGATATTAGATTAGTAGTTATAGAGTTTAGGTTTAAGCGTATTGGAATTTTAGGATTATGTGTGGTATTTTTAAGGTTAAACAATCTCTCAAGGGAGACCATCCCTTTCCAAACTCTATTTTCTTTCAAGTTCATAATGTCATCCTATTCACATTCTACATTTCCAAGGTTGTCTCTTTCTATGTCATCTATAACTTATGTCCCAAATACCCTTAAATTTTTAATGAATTATAAAATATGAAGTTCATATTCAAATACATAGAATTTATTCACATTATATAGTACTGAGGGATGTGGGATGAGCTCCACTACCTTGAGTCATCTAGGGGTGTTAGGTTTGTAGTGGTAGTTTCCAATGAATCAATCACCTAATTTTATTCTCTAGGGATGAGGATGAAGTTGAAATCATTGAAAATTTATATAAAATCCCACACCATATTATTGTTCTTCCTTAAATAGTATATCTTAAATTATTACTTGATCCTAACTTGGTCCACTACTTGTTCAGATTCTCCAAACACCCTCAATAATTGAGTATGTCTCAACACAAACTGTAATCCTAAGATCAAGGCTTCATATTCAACAAAGTTATTGGTGAAAGGGAACTATATCCTATATATATATACTTGTCATTTTCATAATGGATAAATGAGAATAGTTATGTTGATGATCAATTTTCCCTATTCCCAGAATGGGGACCCTCCTTCCTTCATTTTTAAAAAGTACCCAAGATGCTTAACATATTTAGTCATTTAACTGCATCTTGATTTGATTTGATTTCCTATCTCTTGAAATTATAATATTGATTTGTTAATCATTTATGTCTCAATAATGATTAAATATCATAAATATTTTAATTATTGTAAGTCTTATTCAAAGTTTCATTCAAATAATAGATTATTAACCATCGATGTTTCAAAATATGTGGAGATAGGGTTTTGCTAAGGAAGTATGACCTAGATTTATAATGACCATTAACACAAGAATATTTAATGGATTTTAATAAATGAACATTATGTTTATTTTAAACCATTTTTTTTTAATTTCTACATTTAAACTTGTTTAAAATTTATTAGGATGGGTAATGACATCTTCAAGAATCTAACTTAGATTCTCACTTGACCTCATAAGATGTAAAATGTAAAGTAGTGGTTTATGATGACTTGTAAGATGTCAAAGTTAAAACTAAAAACTTAAAAGGATAGGTATCCATCTTACTGGGATTCATGATGCCTTAAAGATTTATCATGCCCTACACAAAACACTTGGAGTAAATCTATTGGGTTTGTGAGCTATGTAGCACCATTTGATGTTGTGTTTAAATCATTTTGTTGTGAATTTATACATTTAAACTTGTTTAAAATTTATTAGGATGGGTAATGACATCTTTCAGAATCTAACCTGGCTTCTCACTTGACCTTGTAAGATGTCAAATTTAAAGTAGTGGTTTATGATGCCTTGCAATACATTAAAGTTCAAACTAAAATACTAAAAGGATAGGTATCCATATCACTAGGATTCATGATGCCTTAAATATTCATCATGCCCTACAAAAAAAACTTAGATTAAATCTACTAAGTTTGTGAGCTATATGGTACCATCTAGAGAGTTCATGAGAATACTAGCCATTAGAATTTAAATCCTAGGTAATGTGTCATGATCTTAGCTTCCATAAATGATCCCATTAAATATAAGATGTAATACATCCCCCATGCATCCCACTATAATAAAGAATACCATAAGATGCCATTGTGTGTCTTAAGCATGACCAACCATACCCTAGTAACCTTCTAAAGTGACTCATGTTCCATTCAGGTTCATTTGAGATCAATGCATGTCCACACGACATTTCATCCCTCTAAATTTTTTGAGATATTTCAAGGTAGACATCTATGATCACCTGAGCCATTTGATTAAGTCTCAATGGTATACATCTATTTGAATCTCCTTCTGAGAATGACACCTAGTATAAAAATTAATAAAATCCCATGAAAATGATGTGTGTCCACCTTGGGCCCATGTGATGATATTGTTTATCATTCCTACAAATTTATATTTTGAGATTAACTAGATTGACTCCAAAATGGATGCAGGTCTCCACTAAAGCCACATGATTAGCACCAAGTTGTTGATATCCATCTAAAAGCCTTTCAAAAGAGACATCTAGAAAAGTAAAGTTGTGATTGCCTATGAGAGAGCCATCTATCAAAGCAAAGCCATGATTTCCCATGAGAGAGACACCTAGTGAATGAAAGCTATGATTGCCTATGAGAGTAATATGTGGCACTCCTACAACCAACCAATATTAAAAGGCACCACTGATATCTTGTCATAAATTAAAATATGGCACATGGTAGGATACAAATGAGTCATCATGCTAAGCTACATTATAATAACCTATGAGGTAACTCAAGGGTGCCACATCTCTAGATTTTGAGCTAACTATGTAACTTAATCACATTTAGGTCTTGTGAATACCTAACTAGATTTGAGGTACCATCCATGTGCCAAAAGGTGGAAATATTTAGCTTTAAAGTTAAAATATATGGTGGATCAAATTCAAATTAGAACTAAGTTTGAATTCTCATGTAATTAAATTCCAAAATCAATAGCTCAAGTTTGTTCAAAACATATGCAAAGTTGACAAGCTCACCATTAATATGACATGAACTAGATTTTCCATCTACATTGCATTAATTAAAGCAATATTTTAAATGGTTACTAAACTAAGCTATTTTTATTTTAATTTTAAGATATATATACATTTACTCTCTCTACTATTGGCATTCTCCTAGTAGGACAAAGTTTGAGATATTCATAGATTGCACCCTAAACACCATTGTTAGATCTCAATAGTTGTAGAGAGGTACAAAAGGATGTTAGTTTCTACCTATAATATTATACAGATGGCATAGGTAGGTCCTTCCACTACAAGTAAGATCATTTATTTCAAAAATGATGATTTACTATTCTAGTATGGCAATTTAGTTGTTTTTAAGGACACCAAATTCATTCCAAAGGTAATAACATCAAGGGGCATGCATTAAAATATAATTTAATTCAATGTAGAATCATCTAGGGTAGTTTATGAGGCTAAAAAAATACCTCATATAATTCAATTAGTTTTATACATCCTCACCATTAATGCATCGAATCTCCACAAGGCTACGAATAAGCCAAAGGTTATGCCATGTGCTAACCTAGCTTATAGCATCTTTGGGAGATCAAAGTGTGAAGATGGGCAATTCAAATACATGTCTCAAGTGAGTCCCATCACCTTCATATCAATACCAAGCTTTTATAAATATTATGACTACCCCTCCACATATATTGAGTATAACTAGGCCATCATTGATAATTGGTATGAGGTACACTCCCTAGAGAGGATCTCGGCTTCATGGGTGATTTAACCAATTAGAGTTGTTCTCATGAATGGACAAGGTAACTTTCCTAATCAAAAATTGAGGAAAAGAGTCAATATTGGCCTCACACTCCTTAACATAGTATTTGGTAATCTTCACATTGGCTACATGGACATAAGGACCCTTCCATTACTATAGATCATCTTAGAGGAAAATAAAATTCCCCCACTTGGGGAGATAATTAGAAATAATTTATTGTATGAAATTAATGACACTTTCAATAATGGATCCCCATTCTCCATGATGAGATACTTGTTGGAGGCCATCTATGAAATTACACAACTAGGCTAGAATTCATGGTACCCTAAGTGATATGAGGTTTTACCTGAGCTATTCTCTGTAATGCACATTCATAACTTCATATGCAATATTATAATATTTGCATAAGACTTCTACCCAATTATCTACAAATCAATCATTGATTGTGAGATGTAAAGGGTTATCTTAAAGGTCAAACAAACTCTAAGGGACATAGGTAGCTATTGGTTATACCTAGATTGGATAGTAATTAGAGTAAAAGGAGTGATGGTGGCTCCCCTTAGGTTGCCAATATATGTGCTACTAATTTGGCTAAGGAAGAGATGGTTTATCAATTGCTACATGGAGTTGATGGCATCTTGAAAAAAAGAATAATATAGTCCCCCACAAGGTCCCTTACAAGTTGGGGAGAACCAAAATTATGAAATGACATGATGTTATTGTAAATGTTCGGCATAGGTATTATTACATATTACCTAAGGATGACTTTAGACCTTAGGACCCTAACAATGTCATTTCTAAACATCTCTTCAAATTTAGGAAGGATATAGCAATGGAGTAGAAGAATCAAGAGGATGTCTAGAAATTGATATACATGGATGCTATGAATGATGAAGTAGTCCTCGATAATGTATATAAGAATAATATTGAGCTAAAAATGAGGATAGATATAAATAAGAATAAGGAAGATATTATAAAGCCTCGACCACCACCAACTCATGGAAACATTTTTGATTTAGATTATGAGGAAGAATAAGAAGAGGAAGAGGAGGAAAACATTATTCTTATCAGTAATAAACCATGTAGACCTCCACTCCTTTCCACCTCAAGAAGTTAGGGCTTTCCTCTAATATTAGATCAAGGAGGATTTAGTAGCCAACCTGAACCCCCCCGACATTTGTCTCTACATCTACTATGGGAGATACCCTAAAGAGCCTAAGTCAACCTAACCATCAACCTGACCTTGATGTCATTGATCTTGAAGAATTATAGAAAGGCATTGAGCTCTCAATGGAATAACTAAAAGCATTGATTGGAAGGAACATCAAAACATTCTACAAGAAGAAGGAGCCTAGGACTATTATGAGAGGATAAATAACACCTCCAAAAGCTCCTCAAGTGACTGATATAGAGCCCATAAGGACACCTCAGGATCCCACTATAAGTACCTTCAAATTAACTTCCTTCCTAATAACATATGCATCTACTTCTAATTCTAAATTTTCTTTACCCACCATTATTTCCCCATTATCTCCCCCATCAATAAGTACTTCCACTATAACTAAAACCACCACTCAGTCCTAAACTAAAACTAGCATGAGCCAAACTATTACTTCCTTCATATTTGCTTTCCACCATTTTATTTCTCATGACATTACACATAATACTTCTTCCTAGGTAACCACATCAAGTGCCTCACTTGCTATTGGTTCCCTTGCACCTATAAGGCCATTAAATCCCATTTAAATTTTTTTTCACCTTTTAAAAGCCAATTAATATCACCATAACTACAAGAGCTAATGTGGCTCCTAAGTTACCTTCATTTATCCTAAACATGGTCCCTATAAGGTCTCTATCTGACACACTTAGGAAAATGGACCCAACAAACTTGTACATCCTTGCTATAAATTTTGCATCTTTATCAACTCAAGCACCTCCATTACTACCACCTCTAACACAACCAACACCTACTACTACCCTAAATAAGGTTAGAGATATAAAGTCAAAAGAGGCCTCAGGTAGTCTTGTATAATCTTAAATTTAGGATGAGGTTTGATTCTACCATATGTACAATGAAAAGGGTGGTAAGGAGGTAGATTAAGTAACCACAATCCAGCTTAGTAGTGGTCCATAAGAGTTAACAGTCCCTATTCAATTTGACAAAGAAGAGAAATGTTGGCCCTAGAGAGGTAGAGTAATAGGTAGAGGACCCTATGTCGACAATATAGGCCTAGGAAAAATCCACAATAGCCTTGATGAAAGGCATGAAACGAGTTAAAAAGGTTGAAAGAGTAAGAATTGCCTACATGGCTAGATAACACCACTGTTCAAGTAATCAATGTAGTTACTAATGTATTTAATCTATATAAATTTATGAATAATAGGAAAGAATATGGGACCCTATAATTCAATGTGGTCATTAAATTTTACCAAAAACTTACACTTTATGATGCCAAGTTAGAAAACATGGTTTGAATTACAAAGAGAAACAAGTTTTTGAACCTCAAGATGTTTCCACTTGAGGATATCATCCCTGCATAAACCATTCTAATGAATAGAATAATGATATTTAAGAGATGGATAGGTCAATTCAAGGTTGCAATTGCATCCTTAGAGAATATTTAATTCAATATTTCCCTCTTACTAAAGGATGCCATGGTCATAAGGGTGACCAAACCTGATGGAACCTTTATGGATGACTTAGAATTTAGGGCCCAAATGAATGTGTTTGTTACTAAATTCTAGCAAGACATAGCTAAGGAAAATATAACTATGGAGGTGATGAATATTATGGAAATTTCCAATCAAAGGTTATAGAGAGGCAAGGCCATTAAAGTAGTATTGAGTCTTATGCTTGCAGAACACAATATGCTAAATCAAGAGACACCTAACTTGTTTTGGCCCATGATCCTAGATCCAAATTAACCAAGACTAAATTAACTATGTATAATTTTGGATGAAATAAGAGGCAAAGAATAAATAAAGGCAACAACAACAAGCTATCCAATAGCCTCCTTCAGGACGATAAGGAATATTCCACTTTATTTTGTAAATTTGAATATAGAATATTCCATTGTAACATTTTAGCCACTTGGTTATATTTGGGAATATTTAATGGGCCAATTTGAAATTTTATAGGTGGTTTTTGAAGCCTATATATAGGGGTACTCCCACTCATTATAATCAGGAATAGTTATTATAGAACTAATATAAAGAGCTAAGAATTTGAGAGATTGTTTGTATGCTTATTGTGCATTATGTGGTTTCTATTTCTCACACTTTTAGATGACTAATAGTTTCCTTTGTTCTTACTAATTTGGTAATAACATTCAATATATGCATCTATTAGTTTGATTTTAACACTAGGATAACAAATTTGCTAGTATATTTTCTCTATTTTCATTTTATCTGCAACTAAATGTGCTTATTAAATTTAATAGGAGTGAGTAACTTTTGTGAAATGTATACTTTTAGATATATTAATTTCCTTTCTTATAAAGCTTCAATTACATTTATTTATCTTTGAGAATTATGCTATAGTTTACAAACATTAGTTTCATATGTTTTTGGTTTAGAAGTTATAAAAAATGGCATCTTTGATCATCTAAAGAAAATTCTCTTTTCTTCCTTACCCTACTTTTGGATCTATCCATGACTAATTTTAGCTTAGTTCATTGTGTAAATATTCCCCCTTTTTTGTTTTTTGGTAATAATTAGCAAAACATAGAACAAATTCATAAAGATTAGTAAGAATAAAGTGTCACTACATAATATTTGTTGTCCCTACAATAGGTTCTACTTGTATACTTACTAATGGTGACCATATCTATGCTATTGTGATATTTATAGTAGTAGTTGTATAAAAAACTCAAGCCCCAAGTCTTCTAGGACTTAAAATTGAGTTCATTACTTTCCCCTAGTTCCCTAGTGATATAGGGATCACATTAAGTGCATAAAAAAATTCCTACTCCATAACCTTATTTATAATGTGCTCTAAAACCTTGTGATAAGGATAAAAATATAAGGACCATAGACCTACTAATTTAGGAGTTTTATCAGCATGGTTTTATGTACATTTTGAAGATAAAGTATAAAATCCTATGTATGAGGATATTAAGTTCACTTTTTATTTAATACATTGTATTTTGTGATCATGTTTCTCATTTTGGGTTCTTTTTCAACATGGATTTGATTTTGTATACCTCTCCAAGGAAAAAACATATGGTATAAATCCATGTATTCATTCAATATTTTGGACCAATCTCTATTAAGAAACATATCATAAGCCTCTGAAATATAAACTATTTGAATATCCATATATTTTTTGACCATGAGATCAAGTTTCAATTTCATATGGACATTCAAGAGATATCCTGGTATCTTAACTTCAAACTTATATATCTAGATGACTATTTTGTCTAATTTAATAGGTGGTAACCCTAGTTTTTAAAAAATTCCTATAGGAATGACATTCATAGAGGAACCTAAATCAACTAGATAATTATGAGTATTCTTATTGAATAGCCTAACTGTAAGGAGGACATTGGGAACCTCAACCTTATTATTGTGTATCAACATGATATTGTGCACAGGATTGGGTTTAGCGTGAGATGGTTTATATGTGAGTGAATTTAGGAGGAGATAACTTTTCTTAGTGATCTAGCCAAGTTAATGTAAAGTGATGTTTTCCTTGATCTTCTTCATGTCCTCCACTATATTATGTCAATTTTTACTAGTGGTAGGTTGGGTGTATTCAATTATCCTATGATTATGTGCTTTTGGGGATGGAGGATCATTCCTTACTCTTGGGTCAAGAGCAGTGGCATAACTATTAGGAGTGGTTTACATGGTAAGGGGATATTTTTATTTCTAGATCTTAAGGGCATGTTATTCCTTTAGAATTATTATAAATGTTGCATCTCATTGGTGGCATCTTTTGGGTCATTATCTTCATGGATAGGGTTGTCTAATGTCTCTAGTATCATGGCTATGTTTGAGGATCTTAAAGTATTAGAGGTCTCAACATAATTGGTATCCTTGGGGTGGTTTGGGACTACCTCATACTCATTCATATATTTTTATAAGATGTCAAATTCACTACAAAATTAAATGTATTCATATTCACCATAACGGGATGTATTATGCACATGACACTAGTTATTCAAGGCCAACTCACAAATATTAATATCAATGATCATATTAGGTGAAATATCTAGTTATATGTTAGGGAATTTATGGGGATGATTGTACCTCTAATAAGTGAAGTTCATATTGGAACTCTCACCACCATTATTTCTAACCTATCTTTGAAGGCCCAAAAAGTCATTGTTGAGCTTTTATAACATGCATTATATAGCATCCAACTCATTTTTGGTGGATTCTTAGGGCACACTTTGGATATCATTCATAGTGGGGAATAGTGTTTTATTATGACATTGAGGTGTTACTTCATTATTTATTGGGATAAGAAAGCTTAAAAGGTTGATTAGGAGTAGCATGCCTCAAAGGAAGCTAGTTTTTCCCTATCCCATGTTGTGGTTTGGGTATATTATAGATAGTGGAAAAGAGGGGGTTCAAAGAAGGTATACTTGTTAATATCTTTAGCATGGATGGTTTTAACAAAATTTGGGGATTTATCTATCTATCTATTTTGATGGACTTAACATAAGATAGAGGTAAGTGTTAGCCAAATTTTGGATACCATAGATTATGTTCATAGAAAAATTTATAGTTACCTCATTTTAAATTTGTTTATATCCATCTAATATATCCTTATAAGTCATTTAGGGTGGTAACCCTTTTGTGTTTACTAAATTTTAGGGTTATTTTGGGAAAGTTAAGGTAATCATTATATTTTCTAGGAGAGAAATTAAATGCATTATTGAGGTCTCTAACTATTCTAAAGTCATTTTAAGGTGTTTCTCTCTTGATTCATGCTGATATATGTTAGGTATAATGTGAAAATGGTGGTGAGGCCAACAAAATATAAAATACCAACATTGAAGGCACTTATCAAAGGCTTGTAAATCAAAATATAATGTATAAAAAGACATATAAGTGTAATAAACTAATGTTTTCAGGTCCTTATAACATTTTTAGAGTTGGATCATGAGTTTTATAGTATTTTTAGGTGCAAAATCGAAAAAAACAATGTCTTATCTCTCCTATCAAAGTCTTGGAAAACTCACAAAAGAAAATTTCAAATGTTTGGTTCATGAAGAGGAGAGAGATTTTGGACTTGATATTTTTACCGGAGAAGGGGAACCTAATTAGATTTAGATTATTGGAATTGGTATGAATATTGAATCCCCTATCTCTATGAACAATTGTTATAAGCTTGAGGGGTCAAAAAGCGACTCCAATTCCCATTGGATCAATTTTGTCCTTATGTCTATACTTGTGATCTCAATGGGAGAAGATATACCATGAAAGAGTGATATAAAGGTAGGCAAGGATCTCCATGGCACCCAAATCCATCATCTACATATTTCATGTGCATGCACTAGTATAAATGAGTCTCCCTCTAACTGTTTACATGAGACAAACCAATTTTATGAAGTTTTGAGGTGTTTTCAATAAATCAAACATGTTTGAAGTCATTAAAAGGAATAATGAGTTTTTAAAACGTACTAAAAAGTCCCATGAACTCCCCAATCTACTCATACTCTTCTTTAGCTTGTAGTCATCACCCAAGGTGATTTCCTTAAATAAATTCTTGGTGATAAGTTTTCAATTTAGGTTTTAGTCATGGAGACAAGTTATTAAAGAGTGTAAATTGAAATTAAATGGTGGTATAGACAGTGGATTTAGAGAAAAAGGAGGTTTGAAATATTATAAAAGACTTAAACCATGCTAATAAGTAGAATCAAAATGGGTTTTGTACACCCATGTCTGTAGACCTAAACGTGAACATTTGTGACTCATAAACGCTATTCTATGTTGTGTATAGGCTTGGGAAGACCTAATATAGACATAAAATCATCTATATAACCTAAAATAATCCTAAAAAATCATAATGAGTACCATGTATGGGTGTCTAAACTCCAAAATTTATGTAAAATATTCATGTAGGGTACAAAGAAGGTTGCAAGCCTAGAGGAGAGGTTTCCAACATTGAAGATCTATGAAGTGTAAGAGGTTGTACCAAGAAAATATTGAATAAGACTATGATTTTTGAGATATAGTTACATAATTCCATGGTTTCTCAAGCAAACTCAACATATTAAAAACACAAAATGGTAAATTCGGGCCTAATGGCTACCTAGAGGTCTGCCATAAGCCTAGATGGTGAAGAGACAAACTTGTATGTTGGATGACAACCCAAGAGGTTATAAAAGTCAATGAGGTAAAAATTAAGGTGTTAACCTCTATGATAATCATAAATAGGCTATATTTTTCTATATAAAACTCACTATAAGGAGGTTAATAGTCAAAGATCCCAAAATGATCACCTATAGGCCTAACCTTGAAGTATGGAGATCTTGTATTAATTTTAAAGTGAATTTATGGAAGGAAGGATCTTGGATAATTGGTATTACATATTCATATATATAAAATAAGGTTATAACATATTATGGTAAGTGAAAAGGATCAAAATAAGACATTAGGGTTACTTGCACCAAGTTGATCATAAACCCTAAACACAAGCTAGTGAAGACTATAGAGGCTATAAGGAGTTAAGAAATAGAGTAAACCATTAAAATATGTTAGGGTGGGTTGGTTAGATTTAATTTAGGTGTTTAAATTGAAAACCAAACACTCTTTGCCCATTTCCACTCAAATTCTTCCCTCTCAACCTCACAATTGTAAGTGTAATAGTCCAAGAAGCATTTTAACCACATGTGAACATCTTGGATGAGATGAATTGGGATCCTAATCCAATTGGGAAAGGTGAAGAATTTTTTATACTAAAAATATTTGGGATTTCTATATACATTAAGGCCCTTAGGGATATGAATAATCATTAAAGCATCTAAGTGCCTTAAACCCTACCTAAACCCTCAAAAATGACCTAACAAAAGAGATTAACTATTTAGGTGATAAAAATGTATTGAAATATCCTTATAATGACTTGAATGATGTTTATGACCCTCCTATATACATTATAGATCAAATTTTTAACATGTCTGGGTATATAGTGTATGGAAAATAGCTAGAAAATAAGGTTATAAGCCCATTTGGGGAACATGTCAAGTTGGTGCAAGCCTAAAACTAGGTAAAAAGGCCTTATTAGCTTGAGAAGAGATGGAATGAACTTATACACTCATTTATTAGACCTCTTAGGGTGAGAAATGGGTCACTAAGCCATTATATGGAGCAAAAATGGTGGTTGTTACATTAGTTGGTTTAAGAAGACCTAATTACAAGTCTTAAAAAGGATAATAAGAGTATGAACATCCTATAAACACTCTCACAAACATGTTAAAAACATTAGAGAGTATTGATATGCCATCCAATCAAGAATGTGAGCCACAAAACAAAAAAAGAGATTAGATTATCCCTCATTGAATTGCAAAAGTGATAGTATAGTTGTGAGGTGACTTATATGGGTTAAACTCAGGCTCCTTGGCCCAATTCAAGAATTACTAGTGTAAAATTTATATGAATATATCTATGATACAAAACTAGACCTTGATCGAGTAACCAGGTTCTAATGATAATAGAAACTATGTGGGGAAGCTTGAGATTCAAATGTAGGTTTTACTTGATGAAAAAGCATAGAAGAGGCATTGTTAGCATAGAATTTTCTTAACCATGCCAAGTGTCAGGTTAAAGGACTTGTAACTAGAATTACAGACATAAAGGTGTATCCTCATAATAAAGGAGTAATATTTAAGAAGCTCAAGATTACCAAGATAACCTCCAACTCCACTCCTCATAAGGAATCCCATCAACACTTGATCATGAAGTTCAAGAAGGAAGATGAAAACACATTCTGAATAGACTTGGTATCAATCTTCCCATTTTTTGTAACTATTTTGATTATCAATTGTCATGATAGATTCTATACATCATTTTTCTCTCTATTATTTTCTTTTCTTTCTATAAAACAAGCCTTGAATGGCTTTCAATGGATCCTCTGCCTAAGTTGGCAAATCCCCACTCATTTACATGCCTTTGATGAATAAGGATAATGATTCTACCTCCGTATATGACTATACTTAGTGTGTTTTATGGATATTTGATCTTATTAAGTGATTTTCTTAGTCTTCATTGTTATGTTGTCTTATTTTAGCACTTATATGTAGGTTAAAATCTTCTCTTATAGGTCATGTGAAGTGTTCAAGTTAAGTGTGGTTGCTTATTCATTATTTTAATTTTAGACTTCTTGATTAGTCCTCCTATCCTAAACATCTATCATAACCTCCACATTGAAATACTGATGTAAGAGATTGAGATTGAGAGTAGTGTATGTTCAAATTAGTCTCATGGTCTACATGTGCACATTAAATTGGTTGGTAGTGATCAATTAGTTTGGTGCATCACTTCCTTAGTTTATTTTTAGTTATCCCAAACCCTTTCCTTGCAAGAAATTCATGGTAGTATTTTTAGGGTTATAAATCAAGGGATCTAGCCCTTATCTAGAGATTCACCTTAGCCCAATAGGCAACCCACAACCTAGATGTGTCTCTATGTTATCACATAAGTGAGGAGGCTTGAAAAACCTCCTCATGTCAAAATAAAAATCAATGATTCTGGGGGTGAATCATTGTTTAAAAAAAATTCTTTCAATTATACTTAATCATTCATGAACTATGAAAGCAACTTAGTGATCTAGCAAATCATAAAGAACCATTTAGACAAGATAACACAAATATGAGTGGGAAACCCTCAAGGGGAGTAAAACCCACTATGATATCAGAAAATGAAATACATTCCTATAAAATAAAATACCAAATTTTGTTGACCACAAAATAAAATTGGAGCAACAACCCCAATAAAGTCAAGTACCCACTTGACTAGGATTTAATAAGCACCTAATTATTAGGAAGCACCAAATCCCTAAATGACTCATCACCAACTCATCCACATCATGAATTTTGATCACCACAACTATGCTCTTATTTTATGGTATTATTTCAATACCTCCTTCTACTTAACCATTCAATATTTTATTCTTTTTTTTTTGCATTCATTTAATAAGGCCTAAATTTCCTTATAGATATACTAGTCTCATGGTCACAAAAAATTTGGTTGACCACACACCTTCAACCTATTAGGTTGGCCACATAATAAATCTTAGGAGATATTAAAAATATGGTTTAATCATAATTTTAACCCTTTTTGGTCTTTCATAACTCAGTCAGGTCTTATTCCTCCTTTAGGTCTTATGGAAACTTAATTACATTAGGTTCATCCAATGGATGCCAAAACTTGATCTTCTTAGGACCATATGGATTTATATAAAAAACAAAAACAATTAAATAACTTAGAAAACAAACTAAACTAACCTCATCCATGATTGATTATACATGTATCCTTATTTCATACCTATTATCACTTGTATTTTCACCCTTTGAGGAGATTGAAAATCACTCCTCATCCAAGTGGCACAATGGAAACACTTCTAGGCTTTTGGGTAGCCTAATAATGAGGTGAATCTCTAGATAAGGATAGTTCCCTTGATGTAAAACTTTGGATTAAAACTACACCTAAACTTTTGGGAGGGGAATGGAGAGATATAATTGAAATAAAAATATTATAAGGGAGGTGATACACCAAATAATATGATGACTTCCAACCAACTACATGTTATATATGAAATCAAGGGATAAACTTAACATACACTTCTGCAATCTACATCTTCTCACATCAATGTTACATTATGAGGTTATGCATGAATGTGAAAATATATTAAGAATATTAAATATTCATTAAATGGAACTAATTAATATACTAACTCACTTAATCCTTGAAATTTCCTAGAACACTTCACATGACCTACAACAAGAAGCTTTTTAACTGCAAATAGGGTGAAATAATGAGACAAAAAACTAAGAAATCCATAGTCTTCACTAATTAGGATTCAAAATCCAAGAAAAAAAATTATGAAT
Source organism: Torreya grandis (assembly GCA_037957365.1). Lineage (NCBI taxonomy): Eukaryota > Viridiplantae > Streptophyta > Pinopsida > Cupressales > Taxaceae > Torreya > Torreya grandis. Next base: position 73,801 of record JARHVA010009370.1, read on the forward strand.
AGTTAGGAATAGTTAAAAACTATTAGTCTTATTTATCAAATGGTATGCAAATGAGAAAGGCTTTGCCATACTCAAGAGGAGCATGAGTTACAATGGCTAAAATGTCTAATTATTATAGAACTTAAGAGAGAGTTTAAGTTTCATAAATCAATTTTAAATATAATAAACTTAGTTATTTTTTTCATGATAATAGGATATGGAATGAACCATACAAGGTTACGAAGCCCAAGTATCCATACAAGTCATCAAACTCTTGTAAAGTGACATGAAATTCCCTTACCTAGCTCAAAAATACTTCCCTCATGGTTAGTGTCATTTTAAAATCCCAAAAATAACTAGGGATAGTTATGATGATTATAAATAAGGTGAATGGTATCACGCATGCCTCTACATGCATTGGTTTTAGGCTTGGTTATCTAGAGTCATCTGGGAAGGAGCTACCACTACTTATACTCTAACAAACTCCTATTTCATGCACCCTACACAATTCTCAAAATTGGATTTATTTTATCATTAAAATACATTATATTTAGTGTATTTAAATTATAAATACCCTCCATGGCCTTAAAATCATTAGGCACACCTTAAAATCACCCAACTTTAAGTTTTCCACCCTTCTCACTAGCTTGTCCAATATTCTAGTTTTGTCTGGATAAGGTTAAGGTATTTTTTTTTCAAATTTAGGATTATTTTAAAATCATAAAATATAAATATATAATTATAAAAAATTTATATCTTCCTCCCAAACTTGATTTCATCCTTAGACTCCTTCTAGAACCTATAAAACATAAAAAATAGATAAAAATACCATGTGTGTATAAGTTTATAAAACTAATTTTGATGGTAGGGATCTTGACTAATTCCTATTTAACATAAAATTATCATTCATTCCATTCTGGTCCATTTTGGTGCATTATCTCTCTCATTTCCTTAAACTGGTCTTTACAAGAGTTTAACAAGGGTTTTAGGCATGTTTGACCTCTTAAGATTTTTTTCCAATTTTCACATTGAAATTTCAAAATAATTCCACAATATTATTATTAAATACCTATTCTAACCCATATAAACCTCTTTGTCCCCAATTCAAAGCATCAAGAGAGTTATGAGTATTCAAACTTGTCCTATCGAGCCCTTTATTCCTTTTTCTGCATGTCTAGTGTTGTTTTGATCTAAAAAATAGATTTTTTGTAATTTATCTAAAAAAAGATTAAATTAACCTATAATGTGAAAAAAAACATGATATATTATTATATAATTCTCACTTCATGATATAAGTGTTAATGACCGCCCATTTAGACACTAGGCCTAATGCTTATCTAGTAGCCCTACCTACAACCTTATGGTTTAGACCATACAACTAAGATTTATTGAATTTTATAATATTTATCACCTCTCTTATTACCCTATGAGCATAAAAAAATTAATTATAATACTCTTCCAATGTTTTAAGTGAGAGTGCCTTTATATTTGTCCTCTAGGCTAAAACCCTACCCTTAAGCTTGACTACAACTCTAGCATTTTAGACCTCCCTGTTTAGATTCATCTCTCCATGGTTGGTTTCCATTATTTTAATTTGTTTCACTCAGCTTTAAAAACTATTTTTAAGTGTCTCCTTAGCTTTTGGTTTACTCCTCTTACCCAATCCTCCAAACCTACCAGTTTAAGCCTAAGGGAAAGTACCCTCTATCTGAGACAAAAAAGGGTAATTACCCTATTTAATCATTCAAATTAAATATTGGATAATATTAATCAACTAATAAAAATGTTATTTAAAAAAAAACATCCCTTGGTATTAATCCTATACCCCTCAAACTTTTAAAAACCAAGATAGATTAGGAAGAAAGTAGACTATGCAAGGTTTTAACATGTGGACTATGTTTGTATGATTGGAGACCTTCCCTTTTATTTTTTTATACTTAAAAGATACTATAGATGTTTTAATGATCATAATTTATGTGATACATTATCCATTTTTCTCTTCAACCTCACACACACTACTCCACCTTGACTGGCATAGACTGAGTATGACCTCTACTTGACTATGTTTTCTAATTTTTGGAGTGTACCTATAGGTTACTATATATGATTTAGCTTAAAAAGGTAATTATAAACTTTTTTTAGTCATTTTTAATCACGTTATACCTTATTTAACATAATTATTCACTTACCTAGTTCTTCTCCATCACTTTGAACTTCAAACATGCTCACTGTTTGTCAAAGAATAGTCGCATTCAGTCTATGGGTTAAAGGATCCTATAGGTGAATTTTCACTTGATTAGACTCTATTAATGTTTTATAAATATTCTCTTTGAATATTTAAGGTAAAAAATTCATGTTTTTATATATTCAGTCACCTTGAAAGTCCTAAAACATCACTTAGATACAACTTACTAGCCCATTGTCTACTTAGTTACAGTTATAGGTGAGTATTTCCATGTTAGGGCACCTATAAAATGTTATGGGATATGGATTAGATAATTCAAACATTCTCCACATGACCCATATATTAATAAATCTATTTCATCATATAAGTATGCTTTGGTGGTTCCATCTCAAACCTCCATATTGGATTGTGTATTGTCTTATACTATTATAGGTATGTATTCCATGAGAAGAGACACATGTAGGCACTATGGGGAGGAAAAACATAGTATAAAATTATTTTTGGTGACCTAGCTACTCATTAATTTTACCCTCACCATTTATAAACACTCAAACTATGGTGGCATGGTCAATTTTTACCTTTTGGATGGAGAAAATTCCTTGTTGGACTCAAGCTTATAGATGATATTGAAAGAAATTAGTATTTTAATAGCAATGTTAAGGCCAGAAATGACCATCTTCCACTAACTCTATATCCTTAAAAAAATTTAAGGGTATTTTCATATGTTATAGATATAATATTAACTCATCTAGATGCTTCAGAGTTTATTTCAACCATGTTGTGAGATATCATTAAAAACCCTAAGAACTCTATTTTGCCAATTTAGGGATTAGAGGCCTGAATCTTAGTCATCATTCTTTTAACATGGTTTACATCATCCCTTTGTTAATTCACCTTTAAAATAGGTCTTATAATTTCAAAAATCACTCTAAAACTTTAATAAGGGTGTCATCACCTATCCAACACTCCTCAAAACACCTCTGACTATCTACTAGCACCTATAGGCATATTGTGTTTATGTATAAGTGGTAAGTATGAGAATTAGGTAGTATACATTTAATTGTCCTTAAATTTTATTTTTAAACCACTCTCAAGAATGAAAAAATAGGCTTATTTCATAATCAATGACCTGTCTTAGTATAAACTCCTTCTCAACATGAAATTTTTCATGAGGTTACCTATAGTTGCTTACTAATGGTAAATTGAGTTTAGGTGGTGGTCATGGAGTAGAAAATGTGCATATTTTGAACTCATGAACAAAATTATACTCTAACCAATCTTAAAAATAGGTGTTTATCATCATAAATATATTGAAACTAGTTTTCAAAACCTATGTTCAATGTGGTATTCCTCTTTTAAACACTTATAGATGAGCATTTTCATGGTAGACTGACTGGTAGGTTACATATGATTGCAATTCCATATAAATTGATTTAAAAAATAGATTTTTAAATGTAAATGGAATATATATCACATTTAAAACATGTAAAATTTCCTATCACAACCCTTTGAAGACATGAACAAGCATGAAGTTCCTAAAAATGGTGAAAACTACCTGTAACTCAAAAAGGTGTATCCTCTTGAAAATTTGAGCTACTTGACTCATCCAAACACCTTAAAACATGAAAAAAATCATAGATAAAATGAGTGGACATATTCAAAATCGTTTATAACCAATATAAATAAGTGGATTGTATGGAGTTGCTCAAACCAAGGCAAAACCTATAGGGTACATAGATTAGCAAGCATATTTGAAAGGTCAACTTCTTAAGAATGGTTCATAAAGCTCAGGACACAATTAATTTGAAACAAAACATCAAATATAATTTGAATAATTTTGAAATATACCCCTAATATATTTTTTATTTAAACTTCTCATGCTGACTGTGCCAAGTACAAACCTAAAGATTGCTTTTGCTTGCTAAGAAGGATGAAAAAGGATCAGAATGGTTTTGGGCCACAAATGGAACTTTTAGAGCATATCAAACATGTAAATAATCTTTGGGAAGCTTAAATTACATTATATTATCTTCTTACACATGGCACATTTCCCCATGGGTCATACAAGTGCCAAACTCACCTTTTTCCCTAAGAAATTTGCTCTTTTTTTTAAGAACCTACCACTTTTCAATTTGTTTCAATTACTTAAGACATAATAGGAAACATGGGTCATGCAATCACCTTTTTTAAGCTTCTCACTGCCTAATAAATCCATACAATTTATTAAATTCCCCTTTTTTGACCTCAAAATGACTAAAATAACAGAGGACCAAGGCTAGGATGACATTAAAAAACATATAATACACCCAATAAAAATATAATAGACCCCATAAAACATCTAAAACTCATTTTTTTACCTATAGGGGTCCTAATTTGATCTAAAATTCAAATTTGGTCAATAAATTGGTGACTTATAGGGGTAGTATGCCTACTATACAAACTAGACCATTAGCCTTATCAACACATTAGGCTTAGGATTCAACTTAATTCTAAGACAAAAAATAAGGTTTCGATCATTGAATTTAATATTTGATCAAGACAAGACCAATGACTACCTCGACCATAGAAAATAAAAGACACACACAAAGCAAAAGTGAACACACACATGCTTCATGAGCACTTATGGAACACACACACCAAACTAAACAAACTAACTCAAACACTAACTAACCTAAGATGAGAACTTCCTCCTAGATCAAAGGGGAAGTTTTTAAACTCTTCTTTCTTCATGACATGGAGTATTTTGTGAGATATGTAGCTTTTTTATTCTTGACATTGATGCCTCCAAATTTTCCATGATGTTTTCCAACTTCATTGGAATGATGTTCATTGAAAACTAGGTAGGTTCAAATAGGTTGGATATATAAATTAAATATTCTTGCATCTAATAATCCTTAACCTTCTCATGTGGATCTTCAATTGCAACCTCATTCTTGATTTCCATAGGGCTCTCAATAATATTGGGTTTTTTCTCATCTACAAGTTATTATAGCTCATCAAAGAGCTTTACATACTCTATCCAATCTTGATCATTATCATCCATGGAATATTATTTATTCACCTTTTCATATAATTGGCCCTCAACTTAGAAAATATATTCAATCTCTTGAAAGAGCTTCATTTACAGCTGTCAGTCATCCTTGTCCTCTTTATCATCTATAACCACAAGCTCTTCAATATTTTCTTCTTGATGTATGATGTCATCAAGTTGGTGTTATTCAAGATCCAATACATCTGATGGTGATTCAAGATCAGGCTAAGGTATCAATTCATCTTCAAGGAAAACATATTGTACATTGGTTTCAAGAGAGTTTTCTAGGGTTGAAACCTCTTTGGGAAAGGCTTGAAGTTGTTCTCCATACATAATATCATATTCATCCTCATACTTTAGATTATTATCCATAATGTTTTGATCATATATAGAGTCTTCTTCAAGAGTTGAAAGATCTTCCATCTCTTTTTCCTTCATGGTGATGCCAAGACTAGGCATCTTGAAATCATGTGACCTAGCCTAATCAGGCTACCAAGGAGGTATGTCTTCTTCAAGCAGGAGTTCTAAAATTTTATCAGCCAACTACTCCTATTTAGGTTCTCATACCATAGGTCCATCAAGGAAAAGGGTTATCGGGTTAGGAAAAGATGAACTAATTGGTGGAGGTGGCACATAGAACTCAAAATTAGATTGAGGGTGAAATGTAGGGGGCTTTTTTAGAAGCTCTTGCGGAAGGGGAGGTGGACCTTGAACTAAAACAACTTGATTTTATTCCTTCCACTTGATAATAACTTTATTCACATCTGATTGGGTTTGAGTATTATCTTGAGGAAGGTTAGATGGGGTGTGTTTATGCATAGTATCTTCTTTTGGGTTTAAACCTTCCATCACACCTTTACTTAGTAACTTTATCTTTGACTCTAACTCTTCAATTTTCTTGGCTAGGTTCTCTTAGGAAATTATCTATTTAATTTCATATGAATCATCATGAGCATAATGAATACATGAGGGATGACATGGAACACATGAAGCTTCTTGAGGAAGGGTGGGAGGGACTTTCAAAGGACCAACTTCATTCTCCACTTCACACTCCTTAACAATGCTTCTATCTTCTTTCTTTCCCCATGATTCCACTATATTACTCTAGCTTAGGATTTTAGTATTAGAAGTATTTTCTTGAGGAAGGGTGGGAGGGTTTTGTCTAGGATAAAGCTCTTTCTCAACGTCATAGTCTTTATCAAGACTTTTCTCCTCTTTCTTTCCTCATGACACCATTATCTTATTCCAACTTAGAATTTTAGGATTAAAACTATCTTTTTGAGGTGGTGGGGATGAAATGTGAGAGGGAAATAAGGAATTGAATTCCACTTCCTTTATTACTAACATGGACTAATTCATATGCATATTATCCAACTCAATCTATTTATCAAGACTACCTTCAAAAATAAGGTTTCTCTTTTCAACTCTCTTTCAACTGATTGAGAAAATTATGACTTTAATATCCTTTATTGGGCTCATGATTAGGGATCAAATATGGTTGATATGAAACTTTGGGAAGTGGATATGAAGGCTGATTGGTTTGGTAACGTTACCTTTCATGAACTCTTAGCCTATCCTCTAAGGAAGAAACCAAGTCACTCACATCTAGCAGCTCACTTATGAGCCTTTTCCAATTGGCTCTCTTAATAGGTTCCCACTCTCTTTTTACTAACTCTAATGCATCTCTCACCTTATGAATAAGATGACTAGGAATCTCTTGACCATATCCCCTTTATGTGTCAAGATATAACATATACCTCTCATATCCTAAAATATTTTATTTGAATGTGGAAATGGAATAACTTAAGAAGTGACTAGGTTGACTAAGAGCAAGATATGGATAAGGTTGATTATAGGACTGATACACTTCATGACATGGTTGATTAAGAACTTATTCATATTGATAAGGAATGACACAAACCTAAAATGTCCACAAACTTTTGTAAAATAGTTATCAACACCAAATTTAGCCATGAAACCTCATTAAAAGCAAGAACACAAGGAAATATATTACCAACAATCTTCAAAAGGAAACCTAAGCTGCTTGACTAGCTGATGTATCTTCAGAGTCACCATTAATGCTTTGATATATTCCTCCAAATGATGATTATTGAAAGACAAAACCAAAAATCTTTCTTCTTCTTAGACCAAGGTCCCACCAGGCATGCCAAAAACTATTATCACTTATATTTATACCTTTTGAAGAGATGGCAAAGCTCTCCTCATCTAAGTGGCACAACAAAAACACCTCTAGGCTTATGGGTAGCCTAAGGATGAGGTGAATCTCTAGATAGTGTATGCAATCAAAATTACATGATGTGTATGAATCAATCCTATATTAGATAATATCTATCACACCTATACTTTTGATTAGGGCATACACTTTTTAAGTGGGAGAATGACCAATATGAGGATATGATAGACCTAATTAGGGGATCACTTGTATCATCTATCATAACACATCATGCTAGGTAGGGTTCCAAATGCTACAGTCTAACACAATCACACAACAACCCTAAAAAAGTAATATGGTTTGTATATACACTTATGATAATAAATAAGAAATTAAACTAATCTAATAAAAATAAAAGTAAACTAATATAGTGTATACCAAAGCTTGTGGCACAATGTGAGGGGTTAGAACAAAATAAATAAATATAACTAAACTAAACATGTATAGGAGACATATACTCACATAAATGTATTTAGAATCCTAATACATGGGAGAGAATAACACATACTACATTATATATCTACTCTTACAAAAGAGAAATAAAGTTAAGAATACTTACCTTTCAAGATGAACCTACCGAGTCTCAACCTCTCCCTTGGCCAATGGTGCTTTGCAAGAGATTTTTATGGCTTGTAGGACAACTAAGTTAAATCATCTCTAGGCTATGTGACATACCTAAGCATCAAAAATACTTCTCCATAAGATAATATCATATATCCAAAGAAAAGTATTGAACCCTAAACGTTTATTTCTCAATTAGAATGGTCAATAAGAAGATGTTCATTCACACATCTTCACTTAATTCAACTCTCTCTATGAAATGGTAAGGAATGACCTTGTATATATAGTAATATCTCACCCTAAAGACTTGTATACATGTTGGATGTGATAGGTCAACTAGGTTGACCTAACACATTATCTAGTTAATGCCTAACATTTGTGCTAGGTTAGTTAGGATTCAAAGCAATAAGGAAAGGCAAAGTATCCCCAAAATAGGATAGGTCTACCAAGTCAAACTAGATTACTAAATAGTTAAAAAGGGATATAAATTAATAAATGAGGGATAAAGCATGAAAAATGGTGGGAATAGATAGGAAAGAGAGAAATAAGCTTACGGTTAAAGGTTTTAGGAGGTAAGAGTGTATATAGTAAGTGGTAAAAGGAACAACAATCTTATGAAGTACCAAAGGTCTACCCACCCCTTTCCTAGTGCACCCCTTAAGGCATCGACTCAGAGAGATTGAGACTCAATAAGTTCCTACAAGATACAAAGTGTGAGTAATCAATAAAAGTGTGAAAATATTATGTGTATACATATGCCCTAGTCGAAGCTCATCACATAAGTGCAACACAGGATGGTGCTTTGGGATAGAACATGATGACACATAACATTGATGCTAAGTAAAGTGTAGTAAGAATCAAATAAGATAAATTAAATTATAAAATTAAAAAACACATACCTTTAACTTACCTTAATGATGGAGAAGAAGACTAGAAGAAAGTGAAGGTGTCTAATGTAAATCACACTAGATGAACCTATAGAAGTTAGTGCAAAAATAGCCAAAAATTGAATTGTGTAAAAGATAGGTATATGATAGTTAGTAGGCACATAGATTATTAGGAAAAATTAGTAAATTAGTATTAGTAAAGTAAGGTTTAGAATATTAAAGGCAAATGATTGACAAATTTATGGCAAATGAATGATAAAAGTATGGAAAATGAATGACAAATGATGGCAAAGGAATGAAAAATGATGGCATTTGAATGAAAAATGATAGGAAATAAATGATAAATGATTATAAATAAATAAGAAATGATAAATAAAACATAAATATAAATTAATAAATGTAGAACATACTAAATCATGTTGCTAAGAATGTAAAACATGAATGACAAATGAAATATCAATGCAAGACAAAGCTTAACAAGGATATGAAAGAAGGTGAAAAGTAAGCTCATGTAAGATAGTCATGAAAGAATCAAACATAAAGAAAATTATGAAAGAATGTCAAATGAAATGTAAGTCAAGATATAGGATAAACATGAAGAAGGCATACATAAAGAGAAACATGTAATAATGTAAAAAATATATGGACTCAACTATCCACAATATAATGGTAGCAAAATAATGAAAAGTGAAAGAAAATAGTGATCCATAGTTACTCAAACATGTCATTTTACATCTAAAGATAGATAAAACTAAAATAATGTATTGTTAGAATGTTTTTAAGAGATGAAAAAGAAAAAATAATAGAAGAGGAAAAATAGATTTGGAATCAAAATTTACATGTCAAGGGGGGAAATGAAATGGGTGGAGGAGAGAATGGAGTAAAAACCAAGGTAAAATAACTCTTTATCAAATTCAAGACACTCAAATTTTGTTTGTCAAAATAAGAGGACTATCAACCTTAAGGACTTTGAATAACTTCTCATAGCTACACAAGTATTAGGTCAACAAATGGAGTATATAAATCATCCCATGAAGGTTATATGCATGAAAAAATAAAATGGACCTACCTCCCCATGACATGTTCCCAACCCTTGAGGACCCCTTGCAAAGTCATCAGTCTACTACAAAGATTGGGTACTTGTGTGAAAAAGTAGGTAGCACTAGAATTTTTTTTTTTGAATTCCCCTATTCCAATCTACTGGCCTACCTCACCCTAACGGACTTCAAATATATATGAAGCCGATAGTGGATTTTGAGATTCGATTAGAGATAGGATATGTGCTTGAATCACATATTGTAGTGTGATTAGACTTTTAAGAATATTGCATATTTTTTCCTTGTGATATCATTACCTTTTATTTAAATGATTTGGCTTTTAACTTTCTTTTTTTATTCCTCCTCCATATATATTTGGAAGACCAAAAATGGGTGATAAATATGACTTTCATTTTAAAACTTTGGGACAAGGTTGATAAGAGAGAGAAAATCAAAGAGCATGGGGTCTAAGAGTCTCATAAATCTAGGTGAAATAAAAGTGCTATCTTGACTTTGACCTTATTTTATCCAAATGTGGAGGTGAAAGAAAGGGGGAAATTAAGAGGAAAATGACACATAACAAATTTGAATTTCTTTAAATTGTAAAAAATGTGACAAAGAGAAAAAATGAATATAATGATATTAAAGGTGTGATTCCTTATCATAAGACTACAATAAGTGAAGGAAAACATGCTAACATAGATTATTTATAGATTTCATCTAGCAAAAAAAGCAAAAGTTAATGTCTAAATAAAAAGGATCACAAAGAACATGAAAATAATGGTAATTTTGTAAGAAATTATTGGGTCATATTTGTGGTTTTATTCTGTAAATCACAAAATAAATACCCACAAGGGATAACAAAATAACATTTCCACGTAAAAGAAGAAAAATATAGAAAAGAAATGAAAAATAAAAAGAATGTTCATTTTATGAGTAGGGCTAGGTTTTATCCATGAAATTACCAAATAACTCACAAAATAAAATCTCATGAGGATGCCAAAATAGCATTGGCAAGCAAAAGGATAAAAATAAAGAAAAGAAATTAAAAATAAAAAGAATGGCAATTTTGTGAGGATTATCAGGTCCTATCCATGGTCTTATAAAGAAAATCACAAAAGAAAATCCCAAGGGGCACCAAATCAAAATTGGTAAATAGAAGGAGGTTTAAAATGTAAGATAATGAATACTATGGTACATCAAAAGGTAAATTCTAAATAAAGGGAAAAAATGATCATAAAGCTAACAAGGCCAAGAATGACATAAAAAGACAAAAAATAAAAGAGATATATGAAGAGCCAAAATTAAAGTGAATTTCAAATGTGATGTGTAATAAATCCAAAATAACATAAATTAAAATGATTATTATTATAAAGGTGAAATTAAAAGATGAAAAATGTATAAAAACAAAGAAACATGATACAAAAATAACAAGTAAAATCTATGTTAACATATGTATCAAAGATGAGCATGTGAAATATAACTCTATAAGTCTTGGAAGGCTTCTTGAAGATGGATGTGTTTATTATTATGCATTATAAAAGAATATTGGGAATCACAAGATTCCCCAAAGGGTAAGTTGATGAAGTGATGGGCATCACAAGATGTCACAAAATCTGAAGGCATATGTGAATGGGCATCACAAGATACCCCAAATTATAAAGGGACATGTGGATAGGCATTGCAAGATGCCCCAACATGTGAGTTTGAATGAGGTATCATTGAGCCATTATAAAGATTTGCATTGGGTTGGTAGGTGCATTTATAAGTAAGTAAATGTGTTGGTTTATTAGAAATTAAGGATGTTGAATGTGACATATGATATTTAGGATAAATATGAAGAGATAAAGGAGGTAATGAGGACCATGTATGATATACTTTGGATTATGCATTTGAAATATTTACTCTTTTTGTTTACATGACTTAAGAGGTTTAAAAATTAAGATAATGAAGACTATGGTACATCAAGAGGTAAATTCTAAATAAAGGGAAAAAATGATCATAAAGCTAACAAGGCCAAGAATGACATAAAAAGACAAAAAATAAAAGACATATATGAAGATCCAAAATTAAAGTGAATGCCAAATGTGATGTGTAATAAATAAAAAATAACATAAATTAAAATAATTATTCTTATGAAGGTGAAATTAAAAGATGAAAAATGCATAAAAACAAAGAAACATGATACAAAAATAACAAGTAAAATCTATGTTAACATATGTATCAAAGATGAGCATGTGAAATATAAGTCTATAAGTCTTGGAAGGTTTCTTGAAGATGGATTTGTTTATTATTATGCATTATAAAAGAAGAGTGGGAATCACAAGATGCCCCAACTGGTAAGTTGATGAAGTGATGGGCATCACAAGATGTCACAAAATCTGAAGGCATATGTGAATGGGCATCACAAGATACCCAAAATTATAAAGGGACATGTGGATAGGCATCACAAGATGCCCTAACATGTGAGTTGGAATGAGGTATCATTGAGCCATTAGAATGATTTGCATTGGGTTGGTAGGTACATTTATAAGTAAGTAAATGTGTTAGTTTATTAGAATTTAAGGATGTTGAATGTGACATATGATATTTAGGATAAATATGAAGAGATAAAGGAGGTAAATGAGGACCATGTATGATATGATTTGGAGTATGAATTTGAACTATGTACTCTCTTTTTTTACATGACTTAAGAGGTTGAGGATCAATGGATGCCACAATATGTTTAAAGTCATTCCTGTTAATTATCTTTTCCTTATTGGTGTAGGAATAAGAATCATTTTTGGTTTGAAAAAAATTAGAAGATGAGGTTTGTTCATTAGGTAGATGATGTTTATGTGATTGTGGTGCTTGAGATTCGATTTGAGAAGATAAAATATAATCTTGATAATGTTTTTTTGTGAGAGTTTCAAGATTAAAATGAGGACCAAACAAGGAAGAAATAAGAAATTAGTGAAGATCATGACAAGACTCATGAGAATGACCTATAGTAGCATTCCACCAACAAAACTTATCAGGATTATACCATTTTTGAGGAGTTTTGGAAGGATGAAAGTTCATGGATTTAGAGGGTGGTAATTTTGTCAAAATTTATTCTAAGCTCAAGAGAAGGTGGGTTGGGTTAAAACTGGTTGAATTAGATGCTTCAATTTGAGGTTGGGGAGACTTGTATGAATCAATGGTATGAGAATAAGATTGGAAATATTCTTTAGTATTTGTTTGAGATGGTTCAAATTGAGTCATAAGAAAGTCTTACCCTTTTTATTGGTCTAAGGCTTCTTCTAAGTTTTAGGTGACAAGAATCAAACTTTGTATTAAAGGGAAGGTTTAAGAGTAGTGACAAATATTTTTAGAAGAGTATAATAATTCATGTTATGGTCCACTTTATGAGTAAGATACTTCCATCATTTGATGAAAGTATGAGAATATTCATTAGGAAGTTGTTTGGAATTGATGAAATAGCTAAGGTAATTTTTAGGAAGATCATCATATTGGAATTCCTTCACTAGAGCATTGAATAAATCCTATAGTTGAGATGGAATGTCTAGGAAGCTAGTTGTACCATTCAAGTACATCACCAATAAAGGTTTTGGCTAAGAACTTGGTGGTAGAAAATGTATTAGTTTGGACCCATTCCTTATAGATATTAACAATAGACTTAAGAAACATAGTAGGGTCCTTAGTCCTATTATATGTGATAGTTGGAGAAATATTTTTAATATCTATAGATGCAGTAAATAGATCTAAAGGTTTATTTTGAAGATGTTAAAGCATTTTGTTGTTTATTGGATGTTGAGGGATGATATTCCCATTGTCATCTCTAAGAGGTGGAGGGACAAAATTTGGGTTTGTTTGAGACATGATAACTTGAGGTGGCTGACTAATCGTGTTACATAATTTTTGTTTCATGATCATCATTTGAAATTAATTATAAATTTTCATGATGTTCATTTTATTTATGACTTGGGAAATAATTTGAGTTGTATCAATAGGTGGATTGGTGCTTGTAGTAGGGATATTAGCATTTATAGGAAGAGGATTCCTAAAATGGGTGTTGGGAGGAGGATTAATGGAAGATGAAGGATTCCAAACATTTATTCTAGTTGTCTTAAGTGTGGTAGAAGAAGAAGAAAGCTTGTAAAAGCCACCATTCTTGTGAGGAGTATAAATAGTATTGTCATCAAGGTTATTCAATATTTATGAATCATTTAGATTATCAATTTGATTGGTTTTAACCATGTTACTTTGGGAAATGATAATTATAGGTGTTCTTGGTATGGGTGTAACAAGAGGATTGTGAACATTGTTCATAGGGGGTGGAACATAATGTGAGATTTTAACATTGTATGTAGATGGGTTGATGAGTTTACAAATTCTAGGTTTATAAGGTGTAAAAGTGGTATAAGGTATATGATCATCATGATTTGGGATTTGTCTAATAGGATTATCTAGATCTACTATATGGTATGGGGTATATTGAGAAGATTTAGAACTATGTGATGAAAAGATGCACCATAAATACTTGTCTTCTATGGTGGACAAATGGGGTAGGAGAGAACAAACCATGTACATTTGAAATGGGTTGAGACTATCAATAAATAATTTAATAAGAGGTTTAATTATGATTTAAAAGAAATGAAAAAAATGCAAACAAGAAAAGACAATGAAATAGGTTGGAAAATAGAGAAGGAAAAAAATAGTTTAGGGTCGACTGGATCGACCTAACACAAAAATGACGAATGTAAAACTAAACTATGTCAACTAGACCTAACACAAAAACAATGAATGTAAAACTATACTAGGTTAACTAGGTTGACCTAGCATAGTGTATAGAGACTAAAATAAAATGAGAAGAGCATAAAAACTATGCTAGGTCTACTAGGTCAACCTAGTGCAGTGTATAGGGGCTGAAAAAGATGCTAGGTTGACCTAACACAACAAATAGGAGCTATTTTACTATTTTGCCTATATCTTGAGTTTTACTTATCCATTTTAAAAATTGTAAAATGCATTAGATTCATGATGAAAAATATAATTCAAATAAGGAATAAATAAGTGATAAAATAATTATTAAAATAAATGAAATAAAAGTGAACAAATCCTACAAGGGTTTATTTCACATTGGGTTCACCATAATGTATGGAATTAGAATTGCATGATGTGCATGAATAAATACTAGATTGGATCAGATAGATCACACCTATACTTATAATTTTGGCATACACTTATTAATCAAAAGCATGACTAATTTGAGGATCTGATACCTAATTAGGGGATCACTTATATCATCTATCATAACACATCATGTTAGGCAAGGTTCCAAAGCTTGTAGTCTAACACAATTGCACAACATCCCTAAAAAATTCCTATGGTTTCTATATTCACTTATGATAATAAAAAATAAAGTAAACTAATCTATTAATAATAAAATTAAACTAATCTAGTGCACACCAAATCTTGCGGCACAATGTGAGGGGTTATAACAAAACAAATAAATAAAAATAAACTAAACATGTTTAAGAGACATATACTCACATCAGTGTATATGAAATATAAATACATGGGAGAGAAGAATACATACTGAATTATCTATCTACTCTTATAAAGGAGAAATAAAGTTAGGAATACTTACTTTTGAAGATGAACCTGTCGAGTCTCAACCTCTCCCTTGGCCAATGGTGCTTCACAAGAGATTGTTGCGGCTTGTAAGGAAAACCAAGATAAATTAGATATATTCTAAATGACCTACCTAAGCATCCAAAATAATTCTCCATAATACAAGATAAGAGCTCTAAAGAAAGGTATTAAACCCTAAATCTTTATTCCTCAAGTAGAATGGTCAATAAGCAGATGTTCATTCACACTTCTTCACTTAATTCAACTCTCTCTATGAAATGGTATGATATGACCTTATATATATAGTAGTATCTCACCCTAAATACTTTTGGACATGTCATCTATCCTAGGTCGATTGGGCCAACCTAGCACATTATCTTGCTAATGCTTGAAGTTTGTGTTATGTTGGGCAATATGCAAACCAACAAGGAAAGGAAAAGTATACCCAAAATAATATAGGTAAGTTATGTTGGGTGATATGCAAACCAATAAGGAAAGGAAAAGTATCCCTAAAATAATCTAGGTAAACTATGTCAACCTAGCTTACTGAACAAGTCAAAATGGAAACAAGTTAAGAAATGAGGGATAAAGGATGACAAATGGTGGGGATAGATAAGAAAGAGAGAAATAATATTAGGGTTCAAGATTTTAAGAGGTAAGATTATATATAGAAAGTGTAAAAAGGAACACCAATATTATGAAGAAACAAAGGTCTACCCACCCCTTTCTTAGTGTACCCCTTAAGGCATGCACTCAGAGAGATTGAGACTCGATAGGTTCCTGTAAGATATAAAGTGTCAGTAATCAATAAAAGTGTGAAAATATCTCCTTTGATGTACCACTTTGAATTTTAACTACATCTAAACTTTTTGGGAAGAAAGGGAGAGATATAATTGAAATAAAACTATTCTAAGGGAGGTCATACACTAAATAATATGATGAATTCCAACTAGCTGCATGTTACACATGAAATAAAGGGATAAATTGAACATACACTTCCCTAATCTGTATCTTCTCACATCAATGTTACATTATGGGGTTATGGATGAATGTGAATATATAGGAGGACTATACAAGAGGCATTGAATGACACTAATTAATATACTAAATAAATTAATCCTTGATATTTCCTAGAACACTTCACATGCCCTGTAAGAAGAAGCTCTCCAACTACAAAGATGGTGAAAGAATGAGACAACATGCTAATGAATCCATAGTCTTCACTAAGCAAAGAATCATCATCCAAATAAAACACACTTATGAATAATCAAGAAGAGGTAAAAAAAGTAGTCTTATTGATCAAATGGTATTCAAATGATTAGGGTTTCACCATACTCTATAGGAGCATGAATTGCAATGCCAAAATGGCTAGTTCTTATAGAATTTGAGAGAGAGAGAGAAGAATAAGAGAGAATTTAAAGGGTCAAAAAGAAACTTGTAAAGCTCATTAAATCAATTATTTGTGTATGATGAGAGGATATGGGATGAAATATGAAAGGTTATAAATACCAAGTGTCCATACAAGTTATCAAACTCCTACAAAGTGGCATGAAATTCCCTTAACTGGCTCAAAAAAACTACCCTCATGATTATCCCTATTTAAACATCCCAAAAATTATTAGTGTAAGGTATAATGATTGGGAATAATGGGAAGGGTATCAATCATTCCTCTCCATGTATTTGTTTCAGTCTTGGTCATCTAGAATCATCTGAGAAGGAGTTATCACTACCTTCACTCCAAGAAACTCCTCTTCCATGCACCCTACACACTTTTCCTCAAATTTGGATTTATTTTCTCATGAAAATATATTTAAGGGAGTGGGTTAAATTTTTTAATACCCTACATTCCCATATAATCATTATTCATACCTTAAAGTCACCTCATTTGATGTTTTCCACCCTTCTCACTATCTTGTCCAATATGTCAGTTTTGACTGGCTGAGTTGAATATATTTGATTTAATATTTATTAGTATTTTAAAATCATAAAATTTACATAATGACTTATATAAAGTCTATATATTCCTCCCAAAATTGATTTCATCTTCAGAATCCTTTTAGAACCTACAAAACACAAAAAATGGTTAAAAATACCCTATTTTACACCCTGTTCATAAAAGTTCATATAGATAATTTTGATGGAAATAATATTGACTACATCCTATCTAATTTAAAATTATTATTCATACCATTATGGTCAATTTTTGTGCATTATCTCTCTCATTTCCTCAAACTAGTCTTTGCAAGGGTTTGACAAGGGTTTTAGGCATGTTTAACCTCTTAAGCTTTATTCATGTAGGTTTCACGTTAGAATATAAAAATAATTCCACAAAAATATTTTTAAATACCAATTATAACCATTCTAAACCTATTTTTTTCCATTCAAATCATCAAGAGAGTTATGAGTATTCAAACTTGTTCTATAGAGCCCTTTCTTTCTTTTCCTACAAGTCTAGTTTTCTTTTGAGCTCAAAAATGGAGATCTTGTGATTTATTTGAAAAAAAAAACAATAAAGACACATAAAATTTTCCAAAAAACATTATATAATATTATAAAATACTCAATTCATGCTATAAGTGTGAATGACCCCCCATTTAGACACTAGGCCTAATACTTGTCTAGTATGCCTACCTACACTCTTGTGGTTTAGACCATCAGACTAATCTTTCTTACATTATATTATATTTTTAACCTATGTTATGAACCTATGAGAATAAAAAAATAAATCATAATAATTTTCCAAGGTAACAAGTGAGATTGACTTTCCATTTGGCCTCTATGCCAAAACCTTAACCTTAAGCCTGACTGCAACTCTAGCATTTTAGACCTAATTATTTAGTTTCATCTATATGTGGTTGGTTTTAATGATTTTTATAGGTTTCCCTCATATTTCAAAATTATTTTTAATGGTATCCTTATATTATTATTTACTCCTCTTACCCAATCCTCCAAACCTACCAGTTTAAGCCTAAGGGAAAGTACCCTCTGTCTGAGATAAAATAGAGGGTACTTCCCCTATATCATCATTAAAAATTAATATTGGATAATATTAATAAAATAATATAAATTTTATTTAGAAATTTTTATCCCTTGGTATTAATCCTAAACCCCTCAAACTTGCAAAAAACCAAGATAGATTAAGAAGAAAGCAGACTATGTAGGGTTTTAACATGTGGACTGTGTTTGTCTAATTAGAGACCTTTCATTTTATTTTTATAAAATTATAAGATCCTATAGATGTTTTCATGATCATATTGTATGTTCTCCATGATCCATTTGTCTCTTCCTCACACACACTCCTCCACTTTACTGGTATGGACTAAGTATGACCTCTACCTGACTGTGTTTTTTGCTTTTTTGAGTGTAATTATAGGTTAATCTATATTATTAGCTTAGGAAAGGTGATTATAAACTTCCTTTCAGTCATTTTTAATAAATTTATACCTGATTTAACCTAGTTATTCACTTAGTTTTTCTCCATTACTTTTAACTTCAAACATGCTCATTATTTGTCAAAGAACAATCACAGTTAGTCTATGGGTCGAAGGATCCTGTAGGTGATGTTTCCCTTTATTAGACTCTAGTCATGCTATTTGAAGACTCTATTTGAAGATTTAAGGTCATAAAACATGTGTTTATATCTTCACCCACCTTAAAAGTCCTAAAAGATCACTTAGACACAACCTGTTAGCCCATTGTATGCTTAGTTATAGTTGTAGGTGAGTATTTCCATGCTTGGGAACCTATAGATGGTTATGGGAGATGGAATAGATAATTCCAATGTTATCCACATGACCCCTAGATCAATAACCCTATTTCATCGTAGAGGTATGTTTTTGTGGTTCCATCTCAAACCTCTATATTGGACTATGTACTACCTTATACTATTGAAGGTGTGTATTCCATGAGAAGAGACACCTATAGGTGTCTATGGGGAGGCAAAACATAGTATAAATTTATTTTATGTGACCTATCTATAGGGTACACAAATTAGAAAACATATTTGAAAGTTCAAATTCTTAGTAATGGTTCATAAATCTCAAGCCACCATTATTATTCAACCAAACATCAAATGGAATTTGACTGAGTGTATAATATACCCCTATGACCATTTTTCCTAAAACCTCTCATGCTAACCATACCAAGTATAAACTTGAAGACTATTTTTTCTTGCCAAGAAGGGTGAAAAAGGAGCAAAATGGTTTTGGGACAAAAATGGCACTTACAAAGCATCTCAAATGTGGAATTAAGCTTGGGGAAGATGAAATGACATTCTATGATCTTCCACATGGCACACTTCCCCATGGTCCATAAAAGTGCCAAACTCACCTTTTTCCCAAGAAAACTACCATTTTTATGAGGAACCTACCAATTTTCACCTAGTTTCAGTTACTTAAGACATAATAGGACACATGGGCTGTGACATAACCTTTTATAACTTTCCCACTTCTGAATAAATATGTACAAGTAATTAAATTGCCTTTTTTTGACCTTAAAATGACTCAAAATGACTAAAAGGACTAAAATAACGAAAGACCAAGGCTAAGATGACATTTAATGACATCAAAAAAAATAATACTCCCCATGAAAATATAATAGACCCCCTAAACATATAAAACTCATGTTTTTACCTATATGGGTACCAATTTGAGCTAAAAGTCAAATTTAGTCAATAATAACATGAAAGATCCTTTCAATTTGATAACCCCTTATGATCTGAAAGGCCTAATATGAAAAATGATAATCCAAGATCAATTGTAAAATGGTACATCCCTCGTACTGGATGGATCAAAAGAAACTTTGATGGAGCAGCTAAAGGGAATCCAGGAAGAGTGGGATGTGGAGGAGTATTAAGAGATCATGTGGGAAATGTAATTGATGCTATTGCTTTCCTAATTGGTAAGTCAAATAGTCATATTGCTGAAGCTACTACAGCCCTCTACACCATTAAACTAGTTATTGAGTTGGGATGTTCCAAATTATGGTTGGAAGGTGATTATTTGAATATTATAAACATCCTAAATAATAAAAACTCAATTTCATGGTTTATTGAGGCTAAAGTGATGGAAATTAAAGATTTAATTCAAAAAATTTAAAAAGTGACCATATCCCATACATATCGAGAAGCCAATGGGCTTGCTGACTAGATAGTTAATCATGTTGTTCAAATGGGGCATAAGGTGATATAGCAGGATGCATTAAATAAGCACATTGATCTCAAAGTGCTTATTAATTATGATGCCATTCATTCTAAAGAGGGAAAGATCTACCTGGATTAAAAATTTAATGATTCAGTGGAGTGGCCTTATGGTGGACAGATTACCTTCACTAAATAGGTACATTCATGAGAATGTTATGTGGTTATCACATGTGTCAGCATATAGGTGATTTCCATTTCATGTAAAAAACATTTGGTTCCATTTTTTTTCCTTTAGTGTTTGGACATTGTTGGAATATTGTTTGTTTTGCAATATGAAGGGCGAACTGTGGAAGCAAGAGCCAAAAAATTGTGAAGATTGGAAGGCTAGATAGGATGTATGGAATATTCTTCAGAAAGGGAAGGTGGTAAGTTATTTAGAGCAACTGCATGGATCTAAACCCCACATTACTATAGCATTCTTCAAAAAATGGGTTGATGACATAGTAACTCTCCATGGTGTCACTATGAAGCTCACTAAGGAATTCATTACCGAGGTCACGGGGCTTCCCACGGGTGGTATTAAATTCTCTAAGTAGACCAGTATTTCCAATGAGGCATACAAAAAATTTCTGAAGACAGATTCATAGGAGAAGCAATTGGAAAAGAATGGAGATTTCTTTGATTTGGAGTAGATAAAAGGAGTTTGGAGAGATGTGTTATGTTGCATTCGTGAGTATTTTATCCTTGATGGTAAGAGCAAAAGAGTGCATAAATTTCATTTTGTCTTTCGTAATCATTTTAGGCACAAATACAAAATTTCCTTCCCTTTCTATTTGCATTTTTTGCTGCTTCAAAGTTTGTTTGCCCATAGAAAGGAGTCTCACCCTATTTTACATGAAGGACTGATTCTTATCATAGAGGGTTTCTGCAAAAACAATGCCATAGCTTCGAATCCTTATTCTAACAAAAATAAGGATTCACAGTGTAAGAAGAATGAAAAAGTTAAGGGGACAAAAAAAGTTAAACCAAAACCCTCCAATTTTAAAAAACAAATTGCTAAAGAGGAAATTGAGTGGGAAAGTACTGAAAGTTCTGAGAAGGAGGTTCTGGAGGAAGTGGAAGGGACGGATATTGGGGAGTCCAATTCTAATATGGAAGGTTATCAGGAAAATAAACAAATAAGTGAGAAAGAAAAAAAGGGGATACAACTAAGGAAAATATAGAACAAAATAATTATGATCATGAGCATAATTAGACTATGCTTGGGGGAAGTGGAAAAGATACAAATATTTTACTTGATGATCCAGCTTTGATAAAAGAGAAGGAAAATCTAGTTGAGGTTTCCAATCATGCTATGGAGATTAGGGAACAAGAAAAGGATGATCCTATCTATCATGAAGTCCCTGTCAAGACTAAAGAGTAGAAAATAATGGAAAGGGAGGAACAAACTAAAAAGGATGATTCATTTCCACAGGAGAATACAGAATAAAATTTTGATGCTCGACAGAGGGACACTAAGCTATCCTTCATGAATTCGGTCAAATTCAAAGTTGATGCTATACTCCAAGTTGATTCGTGGATGTATAAGGAAATAATGGGGCTGAAGAAGAAAGTGGAAATAATGGAATATAACTAGGAAGCTGATTAGACCAAAATCAATAATTTGGAGATGCAAATGAGAGATATTCCAATCAAACATAAAGATTATGAGAATAATCTTAGAAGGCTCATCAAGAAAAGTAGAACAGAGATGGAGGAGGTAACTTCAAGCATATGTGCTGCTGTAGTGAACCTTGGAAAATGAGCTAATGAGGAAATAAAATCCTTAGAGGGGCCAAGTAAAAGGACCAGATAGAGTTCGAGGAAGAAATCCCTGCAAGATGCTGCTACTTTGGCTGCAATATCCATACAGGACACTGCTATGATTGGAAAGGAGGCTGTGAAGATGATCCTAGAATTAGAAGACTAGGGTTTTTTTTTTTGATATAGTTTTTGTTCTGGTCCCTTCTGCTAGATGTTATAACTGGTTTTGAAATTTGGTTCTTAGTTTTTAAACTTATTTGAGTTTCCAGGTCTTTGTAAAACTTGGGCTCTTTTTTATGGTTTAGGATTATGGTTTCAGGTCCCTGTAAAACTTGATTTTGATGTTGTTCTGCAGTAGGTTTTAGGAATGATCTTCCTAATGGACATTATTGCTTTATCTTTATTTCTCTGTCATAGGGTTTTTGGGTCCCTTCAAAACCTACTTTTACCTTAATCTAAAACATGAAATATCCTTTAGGACAAACTATCATATTAGGCTTATATACATCAAAAGTTTATCTTGTAATAATGAAGATTAATCACTCTTGATATACTCAGTTATGATAAATGAAACATGTAGATAAATTCTTCATGATATTAGGGTTATCACCAAATTATTAAAACACCTTCACTTAGGACATAAAGGCTCAAAAACATCTTTGTAACTCACTTAGAACTACTAATTCACCTCAAAAACTAGTCATAATGAATTAGACCTATAAAACCTATGTAACACTTGTAATGAATATTGATGCATACAAAGAATTATATGATGTATATAGAACATATTTAAATATAAAATTCATATGGTCTAATGCCAAATATTGGTCTTACAGACTAATTTCTTGACCTTATGTTTCATAGTCCTATTTGAACCAAATAGGCCATTTTGTGAGCAACTTTTTCACCACATACACTAACCTCGAAAGCTTATCAAATCATAATAATTACTTAAAAGTCATAAATAAATTATTTATTCACTTTTTAGTATCGATATATCATGAAAATACCTTTAAATCTATCTTTTCATCTCTATCTAGGTTTTACACTATTCACACTATTAGGTCTATCTATGATTGGCTTACTAGGATGACCAAATTAGAACACTTAAAGGTCATTACCTATCTATAATAATAATGGACATGTAAAATGAGTCTCTATCTTCTTCTACCATAAGTTTTATTTTTTTGACCAATTCAACTTTTGAGAACTACAACATCTTCTTGATAAATAAGTCTGTATCTATGCATTTTCTCTCTCATCTAACTAACCACCACCACTTAGAGGTAATTAGGAGATTTGAAGACATGATCCAATAGATTATCTATAAATTTTAATCCATGTTGATTTTTTTGAAAAAAATCTTTCATATCAGATCCTTATTAGGATTTTAGGGAGGTTTAACATGTGATGCTAGGAATTTGATGATAAAGGGGAGGTTAGATCAAGTGTTAGTCTCATAATTAAATCCAATTGAAAATAACACACTAAAAAATCATAACACCTCCATTCATATATCATAAGGGGAGCTTGGTGAATAAACAACAAATGATAAAGTTTAACTAAAATGCAACACAACATACCTTCCTTGAATGCTCCAAATGATGTGTTCATTAGCTTGCTTGGATTGTCATCAAGAAGTCTACATCAATGGGGCTTGGTTATCTCCATCTCCTCTTAGCACCATCTATGGCCTAGATTTGGCTTGGTGTTGCTTTAAAATGGCTTGGCTTATAATTTTGGCATTATAATAGTATATATTTTCTTCATGCCCTAAATCTTGCATTATAACTTTAATATGTTCTAAGCTCTCTAAATCAAGAGCTTTAGGCTTGTTTTTATATGCTTTAAAATGACTTGGAATGAGTTAAATCCTAACCCTTGTTGGATTAGTTAATCATAGTAGGGTTAAATGGTTTCAAATGGTCATGATTACATGGAATAAGCATGGGTGGGATATTTTCCAAAAATGACAACTCACAAAAAGCTAATGATGAAAACCAAAGATATTCAATGATTTTTGAATTTCCCTTTTTGATAATTACTTTAATTTCTCATAGATGAATTCAATTATAATTTTATTAGTATTTTAATTTTAATTAATCTCTTTGAGGCTTTTGAATGTGTTTGAGATTTTAATTTGATTCAATGTGTGCATTTGACTCATTTAATTGATTTATGGGCCAAATTAATTTAATCACATTTGATGAAGCCAAATTTAAGACATTTAGAAATTCTTCAGCTAGATGTTCAATGATTGTTAAGAATTATTCTAAATTTAGGTATAAATCCATTAGTGGCCAACTTTAGATGTCTATAGTTTGCCCCTATTTGGGAAGGAATTATAAGCTATAAGAATAATAACATCTTTTGGAAGAATAAAATGGTCCTATTGTGCTTATGAATTCAATGGTGATGAATGAACTTTAGATTCCCCCTTGAGGGAGAGCTTGTCCAAGGGGTCAGCAAATGGTCCCTCAGAAAAAAGAAATGTGTGGAACAAACAAATGAAAATGATGGGGTGAGAACACATTGATTTATCAAAAAGTAGTCAAAATCAATGAGAATGCAAGTGGTATGGTGTATAATGGTTTTCCCAAAGGTGGTTATATGAATTATACCCTGATAGCAGAAAACATGACATGATAACATAATGATTTACCCAAAGGTAGTTGTAATCATTGAGAATATGGAGCTGCCCCAATTAGGATAGACAAATAGGATAAAAACATACCCCAGTTGGGAAGAAGAAAGTGCATTATTTGACCAAAGTTAGTTATAATCATTAAATGTTAAATTGTTGATAACACAATGATTTACCCAAATTTAGCTATAATCATTAAGAATGTAGATGGGATGGTGTATAATGGTTTGCCCAAAAGTAGTTATAAACATTATACCCTGATTATGGTAAATAAGATTGATGGATGATGATTGAAAACATGATGAGGACAACTTCATTCAGATGGTAAATATGAATTGGGACAATCTACTAGTAGGGAGATGCTCATCTGAACTAACAAAAGTTGAAATTATTTTGTTATTTAATTACTCTATTTGGGATATGATTAGGATTGTTGTTAGTGTCAAGGAGATCTCGATGCTTTATTGTTATGTAGACTTATCAAAGCTAGTTTTTGCTATATCATGTGATGGTAGGCATTATGATAGAAAACTATGAAGACTTGGATAAAATATGCATAAGGACTGACTCTTGATATCCAATAATCAAGGGAAAATAATTCACCAATGATAAAAACCATGATGATAATGTTGATGTATGCCTATGGATGGATTCAAGTATAAATGCATAAGGAATCACCTAATGAATTCTCATAGACTGAATCAAGGCAATAGTGATGAAAATAAATAAACATGCACACAAATAAATAAACAAACAATAAATAAACAAACAAATAATAGTTAGTCGCAATGTTAGTATAAATAACATGATAGGAACAACATGATGAACATTACCCCTAGAAAATAGGTGACAATGAAATAAACAAATAATATAGAGGAAATAGAAGAAAAGGAAGGGGGTGGTTCAGCTGTCTCCATATGCACTAGGAAAGTGGATGCTACTTACATAGTTCTATGGATAATATATCCAAAAAAAATTTAGGTTGAATGTAGTTCTATTAGTAAATGGGATAGAAGTAACTAATGATGATAAAAAATAAACATAATAGATGTGATATAAAAATAGGAATGAACTCTCAAAATGGTGAGAGAGTGGGATAAAAGTCTAAAAAGGATGGGAAAACTAAATGACAATTGATTTCTTATGACTTAGTAAGGGTTCCCAAAATCCTTAAGTCAATGAAATGATCAATTATTTTGGTTTTTTTAAATGATTTTGAAAATGCTTTTGGAAATTTCTAGGTGTCTCATCTTGATTGAGAATGATAAGATAGTAAATGGTCAAATCTCAAAAAATGGTGAGAGAATTCAAACTTGAAATGATTGATCATAAAATGGCGAGAGTGTAATGGCAAGGGGGACTATGTCGACCTCAATAATTATTTGAGCATGACCCACATAGTCTAAAAATGGCCTTAATTCATAGTAGTTCCACCTTAAATTAGATAAATTTGACTAATGTGGTAGCCAATTCAAACCAAACAAGCATAGTTGGCATAGTGGCATAGATTGACACATGAATGGCTAGTTGGTATGTCAAGGCACAATAAACAAATGCTGCCCCTAGTTTTCCCATAGGTAGTTATAATCAGGATACAACTAATTAGGTCAACGATACTAATTTTCTCATAGGTGGTTGTAATTAATAACAATACTAGAGAAACATTGATTTCCCCTGTAGGTAGATATAATCAAGCTCACATAAACAAACATGATAATAAAGGAATAATAAATGAAGTATATAAATGCCAAAACTTCTATTATGGTGCTCTAAAATATTGCCTCTATCTAGAATGCTTGAAACAACTACTGAAACTAATCTGATTCTTCATGCTAAATGTGAAACTAATGGATGAACCAAGGTCAAGAAGGTTAGGATAGGATAGATCAAAACATGCTCTGGTTGGTAGAATGGAATGGTAGAATGGATAAGTGATAGACAAAGTGATAGGCTGGTAGGATGATAAGATGATAGGAAGTTATGGTACAAAGAATAATGTGGATAATATGATACAACTTGAAATGGTCCTCAGACAATACATTTAGTCACTTAAGCATAGTACCACTTGAGGTGTATAATGTTCATAGGCTCATCAAGTTTGTTCCCATCTAGTGTGGAAATAATGTATACTCATGTTCTATAGTCTATAACAATGATGAAAGGACCAACCTATTTGGGTTTGAACTTACCTACATTCTTATTTTTTGCCATGGTATTCTTTTGGTTCTCTTTGAGGACAAGATCACCAAGTTCAAATTATATATGTTTCACATGATGATTATAGTGGCCACAAAGTTAATTCTGATATGATTAATGATTATTTACTACATTCATGCATTTTTATCAAGTAACTCTAGATATTGTAGGTGAGATAATCAATAGTCTTTATCATCTATGACATGATTTAATTAGATTCATTATGATGATAACTCAACCTCAATGAGAAGAATGGATATAGTGCCATAAACAAGTGAGTATGGAGTGGATCATATGGGAGTGTGATGATTGGTATGGTATTCTTAAAGGGTGAAAAATATCTGAAGGTACCAATCATGTCTAACATCATTGAGAATCTTTTTAATGATGTTGATAATAGTTTTTTTTGATGATTTAGCCTATCCATTACCTTGAGGGTAATATGTGATGGAAAATTATTATTTGATTTTGTACTCAACACATAATGATTTAAAATCCTTGTTCTTGAATGATCTACGATTATTAGATATAATGCTAAAAGGGATACCATAACACCATATGATATGGTTGAATATGAATTTTTAAATTTGCTTTCCAATCATGTAAGTAAGTGGTATAGCTCCAACCCAATTAGTGAAATATTATGTGGTAGTAAGGATATGCTTATGTCCATCTCATGAGGTGGGGTTTATCTTCCCAATGAGATTGAGGCCCCATGTATCAAATGTCCATGGTATCAACATTTGTTTCAAAGTCTTAGATGGGGCATGAATCGAATTGGCATGTCATTGACATTTATCACATATTTTCAAATATTTAGTTATATCTATGTCCATCATTGTCTAATAATAACCAATACATAAGAGATTTTTAGATAGGACTACCCTACTGGTGTGGGATCCACATACTCCATGAACTTCACATAATGCTAATATAGATTTTAATAAAGGTAAAAAATGAAGTAGAGTTTCACCAAAATGATGATAATATAGGGTTAGTCCAAGTATGTTATAATATTGGACATTGTGGATGAAGCCTTTTATTTATTTATAGGATAAATAAGGTGGTAAAACATGGTTGTGTAAATAAGAATATAGGTCAGAATACCAAGTAGAGTTGGGACCAATAATATTACATATCTTTGTAATATTTGAAGGTTCATGACCATATACTATTAGATTTTCCATGAGAAATTGATATTATATTTTCGTATCTATATGTCAAATGAGTGACCCAATTATATCCATTACATCTGCTATTTTATTACTTTCCCTTGGTATATGTTCAAATTAGATGTTGGCAATCTACTTCTTTTGAGTGTTGAGCATGGCCTTGTATAGAACTAGCTTGTCATATTTGGTTTAAAAGTGTTATAAATCCTTATTGATGATTAACTGAGAATCACCATAAACCTTAGATGATGTATGTTCCATTGTACTACTTTTCGAAGCCCTACTACAAGTGCTTCATATTTGGACATGTTATTGGTATAAAGAAAGTTGATTTAGAATGACTTAGGGATTAGACCCCCTTCTAGTTTTAAAAATAAAAAGTCTTCCCCCAATCCATGTGTTGTGAATGACTCATCAAAATATAGCTTTCAGTGGTACTCCTTAATAAGTGTGTTAATGATGGTCATGATGGATTCATTTAGAAATTAGAATGTGAGTGGATATATATCTATAAGGGGTGCTTTAACAAGTTGATCTATAAGAACTTATCCCTTGATGGATTTTTGGTCCACATATTCTATCTCAAACTCACTAAGGAACATGATCCATTTGGCCATACAACCTTGTAAAGCTATTTTGGATAGTAGATACTTGAGTGGATCTACTTTTAAAATAACCATGGTCTTATTGTTCAACATGTAATGTCTCAGTTTTTGAGCTATAAAGACCATAGTGAGACAAGATTTTTGGATGGGTATATAATTATGTTCATATGCTACCAGTGTATGACTTAAAAAGTACACTACATGTTCTTTTCCATTATCATTATGTTGAGCTAGAAGTGCCCCTAGGGATTTATCGATAGTTGATAGGTATAAAAGGAATGGTTTCCATAACATAGGATTTAATAGAACTAGTGGATTCATAAGATAGTCCTTGATCTATTTAAAAGCTTTATAACAATTATCATCCCAAAGAAATTTGACATTCTTATTTAGTAGCTATGTAAAAGGATGAAACTTATTGGATAATTGAGATATGAAGCATCAAGTAGACTGGATCTTTCCCTAAAAACTATGGATTTACTTCAAATTGGTTGATGATATCATTTTTGTGATGGATCATACTTTGGCTAGATTAACTTATATGCCCCTATGAGACAAAATGAAGCTAATAGATTTATTGGATGTAACACCAAAGACACATTTCTTAGGGTTGACCCTATTTTTCTATTCACATAGTCACTCAAATATCCTCCTTAATAATGCTAGATGATCAACCCTAGTCTTTGATTTACCTAATATGTTATCAATACAGTCTTCGATAATGAAATTCATCATGTCATGAAATATAATTGTTATGTCTCTTTACTAGGTGACCCATACATTATTAAGACCAAATGACATGACTTGATAACATAATGTCCCCCATAGATTTATGAACATTATCTTGTATTAGTCTTCTAGTGTTATTCAAATATGATTGTAGCCTAAGAATCCATCCATTAGTGAAAGCATCTCATAACCCATTGTGGAATTTACTATCATGTCAATGATTGGAAATGGAAAGTCATCCTTAGGTAAATCTTTGCTAATATCCCTATAATTAGTATATATTCTAATTTCTTATGTATTTTTACTAATTGGTACAACATTAAAAATCAATTTAGAGTAGTCAATTGGCCTGATACATCTCGCTTACAAGAGAATATCCAACTCTTTCTTTATCAATAAAATAATGTGAGGATCTACTGTGCATAATTTTTGATTCACTAGTTTGGCATCAGTATGTACTAAAAGGTGGTGAACAACCAAGGCAGGGTCCAAACCAAGCATGTCATAATATGCCCATGTAAATATATCTATAGATTCCGTCAAATGGGTTGTAAAGATTTAACACCCTCCTCAGTGAGGGGCATGCATAATTTAATCTATTTTGGGTCTTATAGAGTCTTGATATTTACCTATAAAGTATATTCTACTAGAAGCTTTGAACCATCTTCAACAATAAAGGGCAAAGTTTTGAACTATTTGGCTATGTTAGAGCCCTCTATTAAGACTGGTTCTTTAAGTTCTCCTATACATAATGAATTAGAGTCCCTAAAGGAGAGGGATGGACATGTAACAAATGTTTTTGGAGACTCTTGAATGATGTGATCAAATGCCAATTATTCTTCAAGATTGAACTTGGACCCATAGATATGTTCATCATCATTGGTATTCTAGATTATTTGATCAAAAACCTTTTCTTCTTCAAGACTAAACTCAGACTCATGAACAAGTTCATCATTGTTGGTTTCCTAGTTTATAATTGAAGAAGGTTGAACACACCCATATATTGGTGCTTGAAATAGATTTTCACTACTAGATTTACCATTATCCTTACTATTTCCCTAGTCTGAAACTACCTCAAAGAGGTTTTCACTTTCGGACTTTAATGTTTTATTTAGCTTATTTTGGCTAAGGGTGTTTACCTGCTAACCAAAATAGGTGTTAGGATCTAACTTGATTGAGAACATTTTTTGTGATCTCCCTATGAAACATTGTCCCTAAGGCCTAGAAAATTGTAAAAGGCCTCATCATTATAAAACTCATCAATCAACACATTAGATTCTTGTTAGCCCTAGTCTATCAATTAGGGATAATATAATGGTAGTGGATTATGATGAATGATTGGTTAAAGGGTACAAATGGTGTTATATTCAAACATGTTAGTTTGGGTTAAGTCATTGAATTAGCTATGATCTAACTTTACTTCACTGTCGACATCATCATCACTAGTCATTAGTGATGGAACTTGAATGAGATACATGTGTCACCCCCAAGAAGTTTATATCCAAGTCCATAGGTTCTTTTATACTTAGTCATAGAAATTGGCTAGAGTGTTCCTTATTGATTTGGCTTGAGGGCTCCTCATTTGTAGTCTTGGTTTTCCATGATCTAATTAGGAATGACATTCATGGATTTTTTGTAACAATATGACAATTTGTCATTATATAACCATGATTAATCACCTTCAAGAGTGTCCTATGCTTAGTTAGAGGTTGGTATGAATGTGATGGGTGCTATACTATGCATGAGTGGTTTGAATTTTGGTTTTCTAAAATACTTGGGGTTTTATGGAAGATTTACAATATGAAATGTGTCATAGGTCATGTATTGTCCTAGGAAATTATCTAAAATAGAATAATGATTGGACATTTTAGGAGGTGGCATGTGAGAAAGGGAATCAAGGGTATCAGGGTCAATATAGTTGGCCTTTGGCAAATCAATAAGTACTACTTTCCATTTGTCCTACTTGGTGACTAGATTCATACCAAAATGGTAATTTTAGCTCTTAAACTTAGCTTTTAGATGTTAGTAATGCACATATGAATGTAAATTTCTTAGAATACTAACCTCTATCCCTAAATGGGATAATTTGATAAACTAGTGCAATGTTGATGGGATTGCATGAATATCATGTAACCAAGGTCTACCCAAAATCATATTGTATGATAAGTTAATATCTAACACATGGTAAAGTGTATCATGGGTCAAGGGCCTAATGATAAATGGCAATCTAATGGTGCCTTTTGATTCTCATTCTTCATTGTCATAGGATTTTATGGTGATTATTTCTACTTGGAGATCTATTGATGTATACCCAAGAATCTTGATGAGATTTAGAGACACAATATTCAAACCTAATCCATTACCTACGATGACACATTTTACTTTGTGCCTCTTTATGTAAAATTTGATATACAATAGATTATTATGTAGTGGACCAAGGGATGATATATCACTTTGGTTAAATGTTACTTGTTAGGATAGAGCTAGGTGTCCTACTAAAGCTTGAAATTTGTTAGAAGATATGTCATTTGGAAATGTGGATTGATCAATAAACCATGTCAAGATGTTTTTATCAATAGTAGACGTATGCAACAAATCTAAAATGGAGATTTGTGCTAGAATATTTTAAAATTATTCCACAATGTCAAACATATTTTATTGGATAGTGGTAAATGACTTGTTCTGAGGTAGAATGATTGGTTAGATGATGAGTGAAGTGGTAGATGGTTGTGGGCCTAGTATGGTAATCTTTGATCATCAATTTATGATTGAATAATTACGATTAGGTATAGGACCATTATTTATATCAAATGATGGTGATGGGGGACTAGATAGGATAAGTTATGGTTGTTGATGTACTTGTGTGTGGTCATGATATAAAGATGAATTATTAGTATAAGGTCCTAACATGGGGATCCCTACTTGTTGGTTCTCCTATGTGTAGTCCCAAGTCAAGGAAAGATTACTAGAATGGTTTGGCTGATTTTGTATGATTAGCAAGGGTCTTGTTTGATTGGTACTTGGTCTTGGATTTATTGAAATGGTGGTAATATGACCTTCTACAATATGGCCTATAAATGAGTTATAGTCATGTGCAACTGCATGGTAGGTCTATTGGTTTTTTACACCATTTTGACATTAGTTTTATCCATTTTTTTTGACATTGTTTATTTTGATATTGGTTCTATTGAGTCTATTGGTTTAGTCTTGATTGTTGATAATATTATTAATGATGTTGTACTAGCCATTTTTTATTGTTATGGTTATTGTTTATTATGTTGGTGAAAAGGATTTTGATAAATGCAAGGTCTATAATTGGAGGTGGAATCTCCATGATCTAATGTGATCTCTCCATTTTCCAAAATATTTTGAATTACATGTCTAATTTGCACATAATGTTACAAATTATGGCCATTGACCCTATGAAAATAATAGAATTGTTTTAGCCTATACCATTCTAGCATGTCCTCACTCTCATGAAATTACTCTTTTATAGTAGGCCATTTAATCAAGTTAGCTATTGGAAGCTTATAAAAGACTGAGTCTATGGGCTCTCCAAGGTCAGTAAAATCATAATGAGTAGGCACATTTATCTTTAGAGGAAGAGGGTTTTAAAAAGGCATAGGCATTTACTATATTTATTGCATTGGTTGTACTAGTCTAGGCTATTACATTTATCATGCATGTTGTGGCTGTTAAAAAGGCTGTTGGTTAGAAGTAAGCTAGAAAGGTGGTATGGATTGAGCAAATAGTGTTTGCACCATTTGTACATGTTATGACTTTGTTACTCCATTTCCTAAAACATTCTTATTGTGATCAAATTTCTTGGGTTTGTTAGAATTATTGGCTTAGGTTTGCTATAAATTTTGGGCTTGAACTAGATGTTGATTTTGGCCATTATTCTAATTTTAGCTATGAATATTATTTTGATTTTGATTTGATCTTTGATTTGATGAGTCTAGTTTAATGATCCATTTGTTAATGAGGGCTCTTTCAATCAACAAATTTTTTTCAATGATCTGTTTAAATGTATGTGCACATTAGAACTCCAAATTGTAAGATATCTCATTATGTATATTTTTGGTAAACATAATGGATAATTGATTATCTGATAGATTATGGGTGAATCAACTTACAAGGGATCTCCATCATTGTAAATAGCTTATGAAGCTTTCACCAACTTCTTGTTTTGATTTTGTTAAATCTACCAATCAAGTTTTGTAATCAATATTATGCTCAATATTTTTAGATAAGTGTTGTATGAACTTGTCTAAGAGATTATCAAAATTAGGTACTAAATTCTTAGGTAAATTCACAAACCATTCCAATGATTTCCCTACTAGGCTTTGTGGAAATAACAACAATAGGTATATGTTATTATAGGCCACTGGTTGGCATGTAATAAATAATTCTATTAGATGGGCCTTGGGGTCACCTTTCCCCTTATATTTGTAAAACATTGGTGGATCATATTCTAGCGGAAATGGTATCTACAAGTACACCATGTTGAAAGGGTAAGAACATACATCATTTAACTTGAAACTTTTAGTCTATTTCCCCACTTGAATGAGGTCACTTGCATCCATCATTTATTGTAGTTCTTATATGAGGAAACAAGTAGGATAATTGGCCTAAAGTGATGGTTGATTAGTCACAAGTGGATTAATTTGATTGAGGTATGATATAGATATATATTGGGGAATGTTGGATTGACTAGGGAATGGACTAGGAATACACATACATAGATTTAGGTGTAGTTGTTGAAATTACACTCGAGGTTGTGTGATGTTCTAGTTGGGTTGGGTATGTAATATTTACGGTGGGAATATTGAGGTTAGGGTGGTGGTATATGACCATATTGTTCCTATTGAGTTTGAATAGGGACATGCTACTGACTAATCAAACCTTGATGTTGAGGGGGGACTTGTGAACCAAAATCCTATCTCTAAACTTATGGAACATTCTATATGAAAGGTAATTATTTCTTAACAGGTACTTGAGGAACATTACAACCTCTTAGTTATGTGAATCCCTATTGGGAAGTGGATACAAGTTAGAGATTTGGTATTTATCATTGACTAATATTTAGATGTTGTTAGTTGGACATCATTTGGTTTTGGATAGACATATTAGTCTATGATGAAAGAGGTATGTTTATCAATACCTAATAAGGTGGAACATTAGTTTCCCCTTGTTGAGGTGGTAATATGTTTGGCCTCTGTTATGTGGGTATATTAGACCGTGCCTGCTATTATGGAATATTACTAGTCACCAATTATGGTGGAGTAAGAATCATCACATTCTATTGTGGCATGGCACTAGTCACTGGTTGACTTCTTAATCCTTTTTTGGGTGTTAAAATGAGTAGTTGGTTAAGGATTAGAGGTATTTGGTTGATTTTGGGATGTAAAAACTCCTAGCCCCTAAGTTTTTGAACCATTAATGGTGCTAGTTAAAGGCACATTTTTTTGTTGACTATTTATTTGTGCATTATCACCTATTTGGTAAAAATTAGATGTTGATTGTGTATTATCCACTATGTTTTGCTCATTGTTCTATGTAGAAGTAGAATACACTTCTTCAATAGTTAGGGTATTGAACATGTTATTGACTAAAGTGTTTTGCATACCTTAGTTTTCTTGACTAGACAATTTTCTTTAAATTATTATTGAAGGATCTAAATTAATGAGAGGCTTGTTTGACATGGTCATAGTGTTAAAGTTACATTCAAGGTCTTGACATGTCTAGTATTTTGTCTATATTTTAATGAAGTGGTCCTCTATAAATCCTCTTTGAGTCATAAGCATACATGTATCTTGATATGTGATCGCCACTATGGTATTAGTGTTGTTGGAAGAGGCCTGATCATTGTTTTGATAAGACGTGTTATAAGGCCCTCTTGATAGATTTTTCCCTACCTCATAGTTTGATGGAATTATAGTATAATAATGTTTTTCTTGGAAATTTTTTGAAACCATAGGTACACTAGACAAATATTGAGCCATATGTTCTTGGTCTTGATCTATGTAGGGAGGTGTACTAAACAAATAATTGGCCAAAGGATCTTGAATTTGTTCCCATGTTTGACTATTGTATGGTGTATAGGAATATGTATCCCAAATATTGTCATCTCCATAAGTGTTTTGAAAAAATTCCTCTTATGTTTTAACATTTCCCTATCTTATAGTATACATAGTTCCACTACGTGTATAGTGAGCCATGATCAAATCTATGATAAATGTTTCACAATAAGAAAGGATTAGAGCTCTACAAAATCTGAAAAGATATGTCTAAAAAGATAAAGAGGCTCAAACTCTATCTATATTTGTTGAGAGTGGAGCTAAATCTCTAGAAAGTATATGTAAAGACTTGGTAAAAATAATATAACATCAAATGTCTAATGTCAGATGTTTTACACAAACAAGGTCAAGTAAAATGACCTAAAAATAAGATGTCAAACTCTAATGTCCAAACTTGTTCTAAATAGGTCTAACCTAGGAAATATAAATGTTGTTTAAGTATTTTGTCCAAACATGGAGTCAAAATAAAGGCTCAAATAGGCTATTTTAGGACTTTCAGCCAAACATGGCATCAAAAGCTAGGCTTGAAATAAAGGATGATGATGATTGATCTAATAAACTTGGAGTAGTTTGGAAAATACTATGCACTTTATTCTAAACATAAACATGATTTGATTAGTATAAAACACAAAAAAGGCACTTTGAAGATGGATTGGTTCTATTAAACAAAAGCACAAATAATAAAGTTTTCAAATTTGAGTTATGGATTAACCTATGTTAAACAACCCAAAATAGAACAATTTTTATATCAACCCCTATATGTCAAGACCTAAAAATAAATAAATAAATGTTTGAATCTAAACTAGTAAATGTTAATAAAAAAACTCAACTAATGTAAAGTAGGGTTTGATGACAACAAGCTAGGTAAATCTAAACAACATGACTATACTTAAACAAATATCCAACAAAGCCCAAATGATTTGGCTCAAATAATGATAATTTGGACACAAGACAAGAAAATTCTTTTGAAATAATTTGTGTAGCGTAACAACATTAGAACTCCCAAAATATGTGACAATTTTATGTTTCAAATACTTGCTAAGGCCCAAGACTTGAAATCATTTGGTAAGTGTAACATTACCCATCTCAATCAAGTGCCACACTTAATGTTTTGACAAAAATGTTTGCTAAGTTTAATCAAGGTGTCAAGCAGATGACATAACACCTCCTCAAACAATAGAGTAGTGTTGGACATATTAGTGTAGGTTTTTATTTTTCCCTATTATTTAATTAGGGAATTTATATTTGTGCATACATGGAGTTTTCCTACATTTGTGGGATAGGCTAGCTTATGTGGAGATGTGTGTCATAGATGTGTCATAAGAATGTCATAAGTAACTCCCTTGATGGGAGTTACTTATCTATTCTTAGCACCTGGTCACCACCTTTCATGGAGGAGTTACAGTCTATTTTTGGGGTTCCTTGACCACCTTTTATGGAGGAGTTACTTACATGCTCTCCTATATGTATTCTTGACTTTGGCCATCTCATGTTAATCATATTTTGGTTTTATCCATTTTGTCTTGTGTAATTTATCTTCTTGTATAATTTCAAATTACTTTAGAATCTATGTGGTGTGTACTTTCTTCATCTCATGTGATCACGTCTCTATTGCATTCGCATTTTCTATATTCTGGCAGCAACTCTGATATGGTATCAGAGCCACTCCGGTAATCATGTGTCTGGTTATGCTATTAGTTTATTCTAAAATTATTACTTTGATTTCTTAGTAGTTTTTTTTGTTCAACTCTATTGCATTTAAGAGTTTTGGTATAGTTTCTTGAAAACTCATGCAAATCCATATAGAAACTTGTTAATTTTTTTTTTTAAATTTTTGAGTTAAAATTTGCCAAGACATCTTGTATAGATCTATTGTGGCTTCAGCAAGGCCGAGGAAGAGTTTGGGTTCGATCACTAGGGCATGCTTACCATACCCTATGAGGTGAGCATGTTCAAACAAGTGCTGCAATTGCTAGATAGAAATGATCTGGCTAGCCACAAGAACTTGAGCTTTGATGATCTGTTGAAGTTTTATTCCACCTGCGGGTCAAAGGCATATGCCAAAGCCTTGCAAGAGCATAGTCCCACCATGCAGAAGTCTTTTGGGTGAGTGTAACATTTTAGGAAGGAAGGATCTATTTTCTATCCACATGTCCCAAAGGGTTATCAACCAGCCAATGACTGACTGAGATGTCTTGATGATATGGAAGGTTTTTAAGGTTTTGCGAACACCCTTTTTTTCAGAGCTTTTTTGGCTTTCAACAGCCATTTGGTGGGACCACTCTCTCTTACTGATTGCTAAATCTAATTTTAAAATTATTCTGATCTAAATCAATCATTTGTATTTTTGAATTAAAATCAAATTTGAAATTAGCATTAAAAAAAAGGCAGTTTAAAGGTTTTCAAAACTTGTATCTTTGACCTACAAAGACGAACGATGAGGCCCAAGTTGTTAGGAGGCCAATTCCTCCTCAAAAATACCTCCTTTAGATTCCTCACTCTATGTTGAATCCAATGAGTGGTTAAAAGGCCACTTTTTCTCTCAAAATAGGCATTTTTAAAATGTTTTAGTGTTATTTTTTTGCAAAAACACTAGTTTATGGGAAATTGAATCTTTAATATCTTACAAATGGTAGCTTGGATTTGGGTGAATTTTTTTTCAAAAGTGTTTATAATTCAATTATCCTTAGTGTAGGCTTGTTATTTGTCAAAAATGCACTACTTTATAAAGTGCCAAAAATTTAGGTCTCCTGAGACACATTTTCGGCTGAGTCCGACATCCTATTTGCTTAAATTTTTGCACTGATTGCTCTAAGACACATTCTCAACTGAGCCTGATGTCTTTTGAGCATGCACTTGCATATTTGGGGGGGCTCAACATTTTGGGGGGGTGTGATTGATTTTTAAAACTTGCAAATCTTTGCTTTCATTTTCCTTTTTGCATTATTTCACAGCTTGCAATCAACACAACTTCACCTAAATTTAGATTAAAATGGATTATTTTCAAATTAAACCCCTAATACCCTTCAAATATCATGAATATAAGGTTAAAATGTAAATCATTATTACAAGCAAAGGGTTGTATATGATCACCATGGGTACTGAAGTAGAACCCAACATTGATGCTGAAAAGGTCAAGTGGTACAACCGTAGTGATGAAGCCTATGGATTACTGAGCTTGTCCATGTCTCTATAACTTCTCTTCCATTTAGAAACCTCCAAGACTCCCAAAGACATATTGGACACCTTAGAACTCTTATTTGGGAAGCTTGATGAGATGAGAGGTCATGAGCTCAAAAATAAACTCATAAGTCTAAGTCCTAGCAACTTTGACACCCTACAAGACTTCTTCACTAAATTCTGAGGCCTTTATATTGTAATTGAAAGAATGCAGGATAGATAAGAAAGATGATCAACTCATCCTTTCTATTCTTGCAAATTTAGGTCCAAGCTATTCAGTCTTTGTCTCCACTTTCCATGCCACAAAAAGTGCCCTTGGCACTACATGGAAAATGCCTTCTTTGAATTCATTCATTGCCAACTTGACTAGGAATCAAGATAAGCTAATTCAAATGGGCATAATGAAGTTTTCTCAACCCTAAGCCTTGATATCTAGAAATGGTAAGGATAAGACTTCAACAAAGGAGAAGAAAAAGAACAAGGACTAGGAGAAGAAGAAAGAAAACAACAATCCTGCCAAAAACAACATTGAGTCTTTCTATTCCAATGTTAAACCTAAGAAGGATAAGGTTATGTGTGCCTATTGTAAGAAGACAGGGCATGATGAACACAAATGCATGAAGAAACAAATAGATCACCTAACTCATCTTCTAGAGAAGAACAACATAGGTGTTCCTGAGTCCATCAAGCAGAATTCATCTACCCAAGATTCTACCATGGCAAAAGGCAAGGGTAAGGAAAAAGAAAAGGGCAAGGCACTTGTAGCTACATCTACTTATTCATCTTCATGGGTCATTGACTTGAGTGCTTCTCACCACATGGGCTCTTCCCTAGTTGAGTTTTCATCTTTAGAGCCTTGTAGCATGACTTCAATTAGTTTGGGTGATGACACATCAGTTTCCATTACAAGGAGAGGGTCAATTGAAATGGAAGGAGGAACATTCAATAATGTTCAAAGTGTTCCTTCTCTTTCAACCAATCTCCTATTAGTGTACCAAATCACTCACATTGGTCAGGGCACGAGAGTTGAGTTTTCACCAGATTAAGTGGCTATTAGGGAGTTGCATAGTGATACTACAGTGGCAGTGGGTAGGGCAGATCACCAAGCAAGGTTATACACCTTCTCACATTTTGAATCTAATTCTTCTGCAATGGCATTACTAACTCATTTAGATGGAATTAGCGAATTATGGCATGAGTGGTTTGGCCACCTTAACTACCGCTACCTTGAGCAACTTTACAAACATGACATGGTCATTGGCTTGCCTCGTGTCCAATTTTCAAAAGGAATTTGTGAGGGTGCTCCCTTGGGAATCATCCCAAAGCAAAATTTGACAAAGGCAAAGATTAGAGGGCTTGACAACCTTTAGAATTAGTCCACAGTGATGTATCAGGACCTTTTCCCAAACCATATTTCACAGGGCCAAGTACATCCTCACTTTCATTGATGTTTTCTCTAGGTACACTTGGATATATTTTCTCAAACAAAAGTTTGAAGTGTTTGAAAATTTTATAGACCTCGAGGATCTTGTTTAGAAATAGAGTGACAAACCCATCAAGTTTCTTTGAACTGATAATGGAGGGGAGTATGTCAGCAATAGGTTTGAGCAGTTTTGCACCATAGAGGGGATTGATTTGTAGTGCATAGTCACTTACAGTCCTTCATAGAATGGGGTTACAAAATGAAAAAATAGGTTCTTAAAATAGATGAGTAGCTATATGATTCACTCCAAATACTTAGCACCATATTACTGGGCCAAAGCCATCAATTGTGCTTGCTACATTCAAAATAGGGTTCCTCACAAAGCTTTGAAAGGGATAACACCCTTTGAAGCTTAGCATAAAAGGAAACCTGATGTTGAGCACCTTAGGGTTTTTAGATCCCCAGCCATGGCC
This sequence comes from Torreya grandis, assembly GCA_037957365.1. Classification (NCBI taxonomy): domain Eukaryota; kingdom Viridiplantae; phylum Streptophyta; class Pinopsida; order Cupressales; family Taxaceae; genus Torreya; species Torreya grandis. The sequence continues at coordinate 114,775 of JARHVA010009370.1, forward strand.
TGCATTCTGAAGAAGAAATGCAAAGCTATGGAATGTCAATCCAAGCCTTGCTTCTTTGTAGGATATCCAAATGGTATTAAGGGGTATTGCCTTCTAGATCTAGTCACTCATGAGTTGTTCATTGAGAGAAGTGTCCATTTTTAAGAGAGTACTAGAGACTCAACACTTGACACTTATTCTCCCTCATTAGATCTACTTCTTTATGATGATTCCTTATCAAATTTAGATAAGCCACAGTAGGTTCTCTATCCAGAGACATCTTCTTCTTCTTTGAGTTTAGACAGCAAGGACAGTAATGCAGAGTCATCCACTCTAGTCAGTCAGAGGATGAGGAGTTAGCACTTGACTCACCCACTTCTAGGCCACTTTAGGCTAGACAGACACTTGAGAGTGTTAGCACTTGGGTAGGAGATCCCACAGATGACAAACATACTAGGGGGGATTTTTAGAGAGATCCACATGCCTTCTTTGCTTTAGTTTTAGATCCATAGACTTTTTGAGAGGCATCAGGGGTACCTAAGTGGGATAGTGCTATGGAGGAAGAATATTCTTCCTTAATCAAAAATCACACTTGGGATTTGAATTCACTTCCTAAGAGAAGAAATATGGTTCAATGTAGGTGGATATATCAGACTAAGTTTGTAGCAGAAGGGTCAGTTGATAAGTACAAGGCACGATTGGTTGCCAAGGGTTTCTCATAAGTGGCAGGCATTGACTACTCAAAGACCTTTGCACCCATTGCAAATATGACTTCTATCTGACTCACCTTGGCTATTGCCATAACACATGGTTGGGATGTACACCAAATGGATGTGAAGAGTGCCTTTCTTCATGGAGACCTAGAGGAAGAGATCTATATGGAGAAGCTGCCTAGATTTGTTCAAGATTCTTCCTTAGTATGTAGCCTTAGGAAATCTATCTATAGCCTCAAATAGGCCCCTTGAGCATGGTATGCCAAGATGGATTCCTTCTTTCTCATAATAGGTTTAACTATGTGTCATTCTGACCCCAATGTCTACTTCTTACAGTAAGATGATTCGCTCCTAATTTTGGTTCTATATGTTGATGACCTTTTGATCACCAGGAGGTCTTTATTAGCTATTGCAGCAGTGAAGGCATCTCTCCAGGATAGATTTGATGTGACAGACTTGGATTTGTTACACTACTTCTTTGGCATCAAGATCTCACAGTTAGATTCAAGGATTTCTCTTACACAGCCTAAGTATGCTCTTGACTTATTGGCTCAGTTTCACATGGTTGATTACAAGCCATCTCTGACTCCATTTCTATTAGGATTCAAGCTTGAGGCTGACTGTTCTTCACCATTGGTTGATGCCACTTAGTATCGACAACTTGTTGGTAGTCTCATCTACTTGACTCACACTAGGCTTGACATATCATATATAGTGGGACTTGTCTCTAGATTTATGCAAGAACCTCATGAGCTACATTGGAAAGCAACTAAGAGGATCTTACATTACATACAGGGTTCACATAGATATGGGATTCATTATAGATTTGGCATAGAGGTTGACTTGGTTGGATATATAGATTCAGACTGGGCTGGTGATTCACAGACTCACAAGTCCACTTCTAGTTACAGTTTCTCTCTAGGTTTTGGTCTTATCAGTTGGTCTAGCAAGAAGTAGAATGCTATTGCTATATCATCCATAGAGGCAGAGTATACAGGAGCTATTAATGTAGCTATTGAGGCTATTTAGCTTCAAGGGATTCTTTCTAAGTTTGACATTCCTATGAGGTAGTACACCATCATTTATTATGACAACTAGAGTACCATTCAGATTTGTAGGAATCCAGTTCAGCACCAGCAGACCAAGCACATAGAGATTCACATGCATTTCATTTAGGATCTCATTCATAGTCATGTCATTGACTTGATATTTTTCTAGTCTTCAGAGCAGGTTGTAAACATCTTCACCAAACCTTTCATTGAGAGAAATTTCATTCATCTACAAGATCTTCTTGGGGTACGGTCCACATCTACATTAGTATCATCTTTAGGGGGGCCTTCTAGCCTCTTCTTTTCTTTTATATCTCTCTTTTGGGGGGGGGGGAGTTTTTTCCTACTGGTTTTCTCCTTTTCTCTATCTTATGAGAGATTGCATTTGTACATGGGTACCTCATCAGGCCTAGTTGTCGGGACCCATTTTATATGTCCACACTACCCACCTAAGCTGTGCTTATGGGGGAGTATTAGTGTAGGTTTTTATTTTTTCCTATTATTTAATTAGGGAATTTATATTTGTGCATACATGGATTTTTCCTACATTTATCGGATACGCTAGCTTATGTGGAAATGTGTGTCATATATGTGTCATAGGTGTCATAAGAATGTCATAAGTAACTCCCTTGATGGGTGCTACTTCTCTATTCTTATCATCTTGTCACCACCTTTCATGGAGGAGTTACAGTCTATTCTTGGGGTGCCTTGACCACCTTTTGTGGAGGAGTTACTTATGTGCTCTCCCATATGTATTCTTCACTTTGGCCATCTCATTTTAATTATATTTTGGTTTTCTCCATTTTGTCTTGTGCAATTTATCTTCTTGTATAATTTCAAATTGCTTAGCATCTATGTGGTGTGAACTTGCTTCATCTCATGTGATCACGTCTCCATTACATTCGCATTATATAGATTCTGGAAACAACTCTGATAGGACACAAGACTCATTCATGATGTGGTTTAAACAACACAAGTTTTATTTCTAATATACCAATCAATAAAGAATAAATAACAAAATTACAACTAAGTATATAATCTTAAACCCTATCAATGTGTGGCAATGTGGGGTTAGCTAAAACTTACAAGTTATACCATCTAGATTGATTCATGTGTATAAAATTTTGTGTTTATAAACAAGATAAGTAGCCTATCAGTTAGATATATCTTAATAAACTTATTATTAGAAAGTCTTATCCTTTTCATAACCACTACATCGATTGCATAGTGTAGTGTGATGTCCTGATTGATCATACATTCTAGGCAAACTTTCCACTAATGGAGATGGTTTAACCACTCAAATCACCATCTCAACAGGGATATCCTAACTTTTAATCCCCTTGTGGAGAGGGTTTGAACACTATAAGGAGATGAAGCCTTAGGTCAATGTTTCTATAAATAACTTGTGAGAGGGAATGGCATCCCCTTTAGAATCCAAGACACATGAAAATAAAATATGAGTAGAAAGACTTTAGGGTTGATTTTAGATAACCCAATACTATTCAAGTTTAGGGATGTCATAATAAAATTTATTTCTATGCCTTAGACTAGGCACCAAATGCAATAAAAAGGTGCTTTTTATCCCACAAGTTCCCTATAGGGGATGGAGGGAGAGCATATATGTGTTATCTTTTTTGTGAAACAAATAATAAACAAATAGTTTGTACACAATTTGTGAGTGAAGTTCGATTTTTAAGCACCAAATTAAATGTGACATTATTCATTACTAGGCCCCTTGGATTAAGTGCAAAAAATTGAAAGAATATTTGCACCAAAGATTAATTTAAGCAAGACCATCTAGTTCATTTTAATCCCAAAGTCAATATGTGCAAGATGTATCCTAAGTTCATTTTTAAACACTAATTTGAGATGATAAATATTTAAACATGTGTTTCAGGCACCAAATTTTAAATTCTTCTAATATTATCATGTTAGATTCATTTTAGGCACCAAATACCAAATGTGTAATATTTAGCATGTTTATTTTAGACCTAAATTGAAATGTGATAGATTTACTAATTCATCTTAAAATCCCAAAATGAAATGTTTGATTAGTCTAAGCATGCAAATTTGGTGCTCAAATTGATTCTTCAACCTATAATTATTAGATAATAACCCCTAATTTGAAGCACTTTCTTGATTGGGCAAATTATGTTTGATTTTTAGCTCTCTAGTCTTTTATTTAGTTCACACAGTGACCATAGATGATCACATATGAAAATCATTAGTTTCAAGGTAAAATGTGATGGTCGATTAATAGGTAACCACTATAGGCTAATAGAATCAATGCCAATTTAAAAATACCATCACCAATAACCTGTGGACTTGAAGGCAAAACCACAAAAGGCAAACACGCTAGGTTAGGCAATGGTTAGCTCAAATATCAAGAAGAACTATAAGGTAAACTTAAGTATAGTGATTTATATACCTTTGAAACCAAGAAAACATGAAAGGAAATAATAGAAAGAATAAAAATACAAGATTTATGAATATTTTCCCCTTACAACCTGACCATTAGCAATTCACACATAATCAGGGTCAGTTATGTAAAATCATGGTTGGTTTAGGTCAAACCATTATTGGTTATACCTAACAATCATCAGTCTCTATATAAATCCAAGAAAAAAATGAAAACAAAATCCAACCAAAATAAGGTTAGAAAATCAATTTTAGAGAGCTTTAAGAATCCAAATGAAGATTTAAAATCTTCATATTTATATCATTAGTATGTGGGATGCATTGGGTCCCACTAGGTATTCCATTTGTGATGCTATGAATTTGATGATGGAGGGGAAGTTAGATCAAGTATTAGTATCAAAATTAAATAAAATTGACAAAAAAACACTAACAAAGCATAACATCTACATGCTTATATCATAGGAGGAGCTTGGTGAACAAACAAAAAATGACAAAGCTCAACTAAAATGCAAGAAAACATACCTTTCTTACCTTCCTTGAATGTTCCAAATGATGTGTTTGTTAGCTTGTTCAGATTATGCTCAAGAAGTTTGCATCAATGGGGCTTGGCTATCTCCATATCCTCTTGGCACCATGTTTGGCTTGCTAATGATGAAAACCTAGGATATTCATTAATTTTTAAATTTCTCTTTTTGATAATTGCTTTGATTGCTTATAGATTAATTCAATTATTATTTTATTAGGATTTGAATGTTAATTAATCTCTTTTAGGATTATGAATATGTTTGAGATTTTGATTTAATTCAATGTGTTCATTTGACTCATTTAATTGATTTATAGGCCAAATTAATTTAATTGCATGTGATGAAGCCAAATTTGAAATTTTTAAAAATTCTTAGGCTAGATATTCAGTGATTGATAATAATTGTTCTAAATTTAGGTTTAAATCCATTGGTGGCTAGTTTTATATGTCTACATAACATAGGTTTTGGTGTTAGCAATTATTTATAAAAGACTACAACTCGAATCCAAAAATAATTCTTGGAGATCATAGCTAAGACCCTTCCCTATCTCTCCTTAATATCTTAGACTCCCATGAAAAGTTTAAACATCTCAATTAATGCATGAAAGTGATTATCAAGTTTGAGACCTCATTCTTTAAACTCAAGAAGGCCTAAAAATCTGGTTCATGCACTTTTATTTCAAAACTTGACCTAAAACTTTGTGATCACGCATAAAATAGCTTATCTCAACTTTGTCCATGCTCACATGTTCATACTTGCCTTAAATATTATATTCATACAACCTTAGGCTAGGTAGGGTCTAAGAGAGGCCTAAGTATAGACATGGACTGAAGGTCTTACCCATATAGGCTTACCCTAAAACTATTATGAATCCTTCTATACCTTTCTCACATGATCAAACAAGATCATACTTTACCAATACAACCTTAACATGGTTGTATTAATTCATTTCAACATCCACATACCTCTTCATGTCATGACTAGGCTTCTTATGAACTTCACATCAATGACTTGTATCTTCCATGTAGACATAAGACATTAGTTTCCTTCAAATTTTCTCTTTTTATTTATCTCATGACAACACTCTCTCATGAAAACATTCTTCTATGCATCTTGTCATTAGATTATCACATCACCCACTACCAACTATCCCTAATCACCTTTGGAATCAACCTTGACAAGATTAACCTTTGTCATAAATGAAAACACTTAACAATATCCCCCTTTGTCATTGATGGAAACCACTCTAAGAAAAATCTCCAAACAAGCAATTTCTCGATCATTCTAAAATTTCTCCCCTTTCACATAAATGACAAAGATATGCCTATAACTTCTTGGATCACACCTCTTATACCCATAACACTCAACACATAGGATTATGAGTTTATGAAGCACCATACAATCATGTCCCCTATCTCCATGCATACCTTCTCACCACTACTCACCTACTCTTTGAGTTAATGAACCTCCTAATTATCTTCCCCTAAGTACTTGACGTATGTAATGACTACTAAGGGTATGAATTGCACCTAATTCCTATCTTAAATGTTCAAATGTTGCCTTTGGAAGTGGCTTGGTTAAAATTTCCATAATATGATCCTTTGTAGAAACATATTCAAGCTCAACACTTTGTTCACTGACCTGATCTCTTAGAAAATGATACTTGATAGGAATGTTCTTAGTTTTTGAGTGTGTGACATGACTCTTTGAGATTCTTATGGCACTTTTATTATAATAATAGATAGAGATATGACTATCATACTCTGCCTTATAGTCTTTTAAGTTTTGTCTCATCCATAAGACTTGAGTACAAGATGAAGATAATAAAATACATTCAACCTCATAAGTAGATAATGCCAAAGATGAATTCTTCTTGCTTATTCATGATACTAGGCACTCTCCTAAGAATAAATATCCTCCACTAGTACTCTTCTTATCATATATAGACTCATTTCCTAGTCTAAATCTATATTGGCTATCAATTTAAATTCTTTACTCCTTGGATACCACAACCTAAAATCCATATTCCCCTTGAGATACCTAAGTATCTTTTTGACTACTTGAAAATGATTTTCCTTTGGGTCTACTTGAAATCTTCCCAAAATAACTACTACTTGCATGATTTTATGTCTATAGGTAGTAGTGTATAGAAAACTTTCAATCATTGACCTATATGATGTTTTATTGACGTTTGGAGATCCATCCTCCTTGTTTAACTTACACCCTATGCTCATAGGTGTGCTAACTACCTTACAATCTTCCATCTCAAATTTATTTAAAATCTCTTTTATGTACTTAGCTTGTGAATTTAATATACCTCTTTTTGATTGATTGATTTATAATCCAAGGAAGAATGATAGTTCTCCTAGCATGGACATCTCAAACTCCTTCATCACATCTACAAAGACCTTAGTCATACTCTCACTATTTCCACCAAATATGATGTCATCCACATAAATAACCACTATCAATTGATGATCATTTTCTATCTTTATGAATATATTACTATCTACAACTCCTATTTTGAATCCTTGGCCCAATAGTTCTTTGTCCAATCTATTGTACTAAGCTCTAGGAGTTTTCTTTAGACCATAAAGAGACTTTTTCCTTTTACATACATTATCCTTGTTACCTGATAATGAGAAACACTTAGGTTGATTTATTTATACCTCCTCTTCTAATTTCCCATTCATAAATCCATATATGACATTAATTTGATACACCTTGACCCTTTGAACCCTACATATGCTAGAAACAATATGATAGCCTCCAATATTACTACTAGAGTAAAGGTCTCCTCAAAGTCTACCCTTTCCAATTGTGCATACCTCTTTCATACCAATCTAGCCTTTTTCCTAATGAATTCTCCATATTCATTTAACTTGTTCCTAAATACCCATTTTGTGCTAATGGCATTCTTGTCTTTAGGCCTAGGAACTAGATCCCAATTCTCATTCTTTTCTATTTGGTATAACTCCTCCTTCATAGCATCGATCCAAAACCTATCTTTGCTTGCTTATACAAAATTCTTAGGTTAAATCTTATACAATCAAGAAACATTATCTTTATTTATGTTTTAGATTAAGGTAAAAATAGGTTTTGAAGGGGCCCTGAAACCCTTTACAAATCAAAAAATAAAACAATAAAAACCACCTGGACAGGCAAACCCACTGAACAACAGTAGAAAAACTAGGTTTTACATGGACCTGAAACCCCCAAGATAAACAAGACAAAGCTCCCCAGGTTTTTCAAGAACCTGAAACCTAAACAAAAAAACCAGGCACTACGACCTGAAATAGGAACCCAAGTTTTACAAGACCTGTAACCTTTAAAAAATCCATGCAATAATAGATCTACACTTTTTAGAGCCACGTTAACACAAGGAGGGGTATATGGGAGCTGTATTAATGTCCACCTTTAGACCCCATCCCCAACCAAACAAACCCCAGAACCATCACTACCATCGCTCCAGATGTCCATCCGATCATCAGCCCATTCTCCCCCTCTGCAAAACACAGAGGTAACACTACCTTGGCAATCCATATTTCATCAAAAGACATCTTGAAGCACTTCTTCATGAGCTATGATCCCATAGATGGAAGGCAATGGCAAAAAACTGGATCTGGCAACCACCCCCAAAAAACACATCTTCAATCAAACCCCTGGGGTTACAGCAAAAATAGAGCCCCTCCGGATCTGCTATTAACACAACATCAACCACCATAGGGATTTGTTCAAGGCCCTCCCCATGGCCATTTCCTCTCCAAGCTCACTGGTCAAGAAACACAATGGCCAACACCATGCCACGTGCTAGTATGACAGTCCAAATAGGAAAAATATTTCCCCCTTCATGCAAAAAAATCAACCCGTTGCCACGCCGCGCTCACCACCAAGGAACCCATTAACTCTGGGGCTTGGTCTCCAAAAACCATGGCCACGGAGGTAAGGGTTTCAGTGTGGCCATATCTAAAGCTGCGCTCCCCCTTCCTTCTTCCCTCTCCGTGGCCCGCTTGGGTATATTGCTCAAGTATAGTTACTATTATCTTTATTTATGTTATTTACCAGCCTTTTCATTATTTTCATACCTACATCCTTGTTTCCAATGATTTATGATTTAGGATGGTCTCTCTAAATTTGTCTTGAAGGACCTTTTGAATATTGTCTTTCCTCAACTTCTTATTCCTCATCTATTTATATTGGTTTTTCTTCAATCTTGAAGTCCAAATTATTTGATGTATCCTTTGAATGTGAGTTTGACTTCTTAGAACTTGTCTCATAAATATGAAAATTATTTATTTCCATTATCTTTTTAACCTCTTATTATAACATTGATAGGATAAGATTACTAATGGGTATCCCAAGAATATTCCTTCATCAGACCTAAAATCAAAGTTGCCTAAGTCTTCCTCATCTCTTTTGATGAATCATTTGGTTACAAACACTCTAAAGTGTTCTACATTAATAGGTTTTCCTTTCCATAGTTTATAAAGGGTTGTTACTGTAATTAGTTTGTATATGTCCTCTTTTCAAAATTTAGAATGTAGTGATCACTGCCTCTCTCTAATATCCATCAAATAATCTTGATTCATTTATTATAGTTTTTTCCATCTCTTGAACTATTATTTTCTTTCTTTCCACTACCCATTTTTGCTAAGGTTTCCTAACTGCTGAGAACATTATGCTTATTCCATATACCTCATATAAGTCATCAAACTAATTAGACAAAAACTCTCCTCCTCTATAAGATATTGTGCACTTTATCTTCCCATTCTTTCCATTTTCATCTAGATCCTTGAATGCCTAGAACTTATCAAGAGTCTTGGACTTTTATTTCAAGAATACTACCCATATCATTCTTGTGTAGTCATCTATGAGTAACATGAAGTAGTTATCTCCTTAAATACTTTGGATTCTTATAGGTCCATGTAGATCAATGTGTATTAAACCTAAAGTTCAGGTATTATAATACTTCTTATACTTTAACCTCCTTCTATTATTATTACCATGTTGACATGCCTTACAAAGTGTGTCTATAGGTTTGGTGATTTCAGGCACATTATTCATAGACTTCCTATAACATATCTTGACTACATTATCAAATTTTAGGTGACCTATACTTATATTCCATATCCAAAATTCATCCATATTGATCATAAATCATCTCTCCTTCTCAATCTCATTCAAGACATATAGATTGTTCTCAGTCCACTTAGCATTGACAATTAGTCTTCTTGATTTGGCTCTCCTTATATCACACCCTTTGTCATGAAAGATCAATGTGTGTCCCTTATTACACATTTGACTTAAACTAAGAAATTTATGTTTCAATCCTTCCACATATAAAACATTCTCTATCTTGGTCTTCTCATTATCCAAACTCAAGATACCCTTGCCAGTAATATTAGCAGTAATGTTATCTCCAAATCTTACTTTGTTTGTAGCATTCTTCCTCAATGAAATAAACTTGCTCTCATCCCCTATCATGTGTCTTGAGAAACCAATATCTATATACCATTTCATGAATTCATCTTATATTTGAAAGGAAGTCTTTGTAAATATAGATTATTATCCTTTATTCTTATGATATTCCTTCACCTTGTCCATAGGGTCTAACTTTTTGATCCAATTATCAATGGTATGATTGCATACCCTTTTGTCTTGACTGATCTTCCTCATATGCCTCATCTTGAAATACATTGAAATATATCCTCTCTGATCACACTTATAACACATAATTATTCTTTTACTATTAAGATGATTATTCACATTCATCTTATTCTTCCATGAGGAATTGATTTTAGCATGATGTCTGCAATCCACATCCCTATGTCCATATTGATTGCATGATAAATAGTAACCATTAAAATAATTCACATACCTTATGTATTTGATGTTGAATGATGCCCTTTTACCTTTATTGTCTCTTTAAGGAGTCAAATTATTCTTGATTTTTTGATGATAAATTTGAGACTAAGATTTGAGAGTTTCTACATACGTTTTTACTCTATCAGTGTTATCACTTCTTAATAGTCCATTTTCCTTTGAGGTTTGACTCTCCTTGTTTTATTTTTTGTCTCCTCTAAACCCAAGACCTATATTATCATGTGGAGACCTCTGAATATTCAAAATATCACCAAGGACTTTAGTGCTATTTTCAAATTTCTAATGTGTCTTCATCTTAATTGTTTCCTGATCCAATTCTGCCTTTAAGGACTCCATTCATATTCTAAACATGATGCATTCTTCCTCCTTGGTCTTAAGACTTGTATTGATAATCTAAATATAAGTTTATAACTATTTGATTATCTCCTCATGGTCATTGTTGTTATTACTCAGTCTCTCTTCAAAGAGATTGATTTTTTTCTCATAACTCTTAACCAATTATCTTAGTTTTTTATTCTTCCTTCTTTGGAACTTCAAATCCTCTAGAGAACTCATTAATTCTACCTCAATGTTCACTTAAAACTCTTCTTCATCTAATTATTCCTCTCTAATAACACTTTTCCCTTTTGAACAACCTTCATTGCTTATTTCTATGGCCATGAGTAAAATTTCATTGGTATCATGATCACTATTGTCATCATCACTATCAGATATACATGTGTCACTTATATCAAAGGAGATACTATCTTTTTTGGTATAGAAAATTCCCTTGTTCATGAATGACCCTTTTTTACCTTCATACTTCTTGAAACTCTTTTTTCTCTTATCAAGCTTGTATAACTTCTTATCATCACCATGATGTTCATCATGCTCTCCATCATACTCATTATTATCATTATAAGGGAAATTGGATGTAAAATGACCAATATTAACAAAATTAAAGCACTTTAACCTTATACTTATAATACTTACCTAATCCTTTCCCTCATTTTCTAAAAGACATGGCTTTTATCTTGTCAACATAAATATATGTATTAACATCATCATTGACCTTTTTACCTTATGAATTTTTCTTAGCTTTGATGCAACTTCCTTATTATAATATATTCCATCACTTGTTCTCATTTCAAAGGAAATCAAGATGCCATAAAGCTCATCCATCTATATTATGTTGAGATCCTTGATCTCCTCCATATTATATATTTTTTAATCAAACTTATATGTCAAGGACATTAATATTTTGTAATACTATTGATTCTTCCAATTTCTCTCCTAGATCTCTGATGACTTTACCACTTCATCTACTCTTAATAGATAAGATGCAATTTTTTCATCCTCCTTCATTCTCAGACTTTTGAACTACCTTCAATGGGTCTAAAACTTTGAAAACTTGACTTTGGTGTCTCCTTAATAAATTGTTTAGAACTTTTCCTAGATCCCTTTGGCTATACCACAATGCATGACCTTTAAAAATAATTCCTCTAAAAGACCACACAATATGTCATTCATTACGTTAGATTTTTTTCATGTGCCTTATTTCCTATAGAATTAGTTAGTGTTTTAAGAGGTCGAGTGATTCCATCAATAACAAATTTCCATATATCATAGCCCAAGGTCATTTGATAGGTATTCATTATGATGTAGCAAAATGCATAGTTATTCCCACTAAATAGAGGAGACTTATTGGTTGATAAACCTCCTTCTACTTGATGACTAGACATGCTTATGCTTCTAAGATCTCGTTTAAGCCGTTAGTCCTGCTTCAAAGGACTAGGATCTTATACCAATTATTGGAATCATAATCACTAACAAGTGAGGGGGTGGTGAATTAGTGTTTAAAAAATGTTTTTTTAGTTATACTCAATCATTCATGAACTATGAAAGCAACTTAGTGATCTATCAAATCATAAAGAACCATTCATATATGATAATGCATATATGAGTAGGAAACCCTCAAGAGAAAGAAAACCCACTATTATATATGAAAATGGACTATAATACTATAGAATAAAAAACCAAATTTTGTTGAGAACCAACTCAACTTAGAGAACCCAACCAAACAAAGTCAAGCACCCACTTGACTAGACTTTAGTAAGTACCTACTTATAAGGAAGCACCAACTCCCCAAGTGACTCAACACCAACTCAAGACCTCCTTATTTTAATACCAATCCTAGAATTTTTGGTCTTATTTCACCAAACCTATACTCTTTTGTTATGGTCCTATTTTAATACCTCCTTATGCTCAACTATGTAATATTTTATTTGCCTTTTTTGCATTCATCTAATTAGGCCTAAACTACCTTGTATATATACTAGTCTCATGGTCACACACCACTTGGTCATCTAAACACATTAAAAATCTTAGCTAGGCCACATAATAGGTCTTAAAACATATTATGAATATGTTTGAATCACAATTTTAACCCATTTTAGTCTTCCATAACTCAATTAGGCCTTATTCCTCCTTTAGGTGTTATGAAGACCTAATTGCATTAGGTTTATCCTCTTAACTCCAAAACTTGATCTTATTAGGCCAAGATGGTTTTATCTAACAAAAAAAACCATTTAATCACTTATCCAACAAACTCAACTAACCTCTTCCATGCTTTATTAGAAATGTATCCCTCATTCATAACATGAAAGCTCCTTTAGGACAAACTATCCTATTAGGCCTATGTACCTCAAGAGTTTGTCTTGAAATAATGAATCTTAATCACTTTTAAGATACTCAACTATGAAAAATTAAACATGTAGACATATTATTCATGGACTCACAAGCCAAGATGCATGAAAATAAAAGATGAGTATAAAGACTTTAGGGTTGCTTTTAGATCACCCAATAGTATGAAAGTTTGGGGAGATCCTAGGAAACTTTCTTTTTACACCTTGGACTAGGAACCAAATCAAATGGAAAGGTTATTTTTATCCCACAATTTACCTATATTGGATGTGGGGAGAGCATACACATGTTATCCTTTTTGAAAAGAAACAATCAAAAAATAGTTTGTAAAAAAATTGAGATTGAAGTTTGATTTTTAAGCACCAAATAGAATGTAACATTGTTCATTACTAGACCCCTTGGATTAAGTGCAAAAAATTGAAAAAATATTTTCACAAAAGACCAATTTAATCAAGACCATCCAGTTTATTTTAATTCCAAAGTCAAAATGTGAGAAATGTATCCTTAGTTCATTTTGAAACACCATTTTTAGATGTTAAAGTTTTAAAAATGTGTTTTAGGCAAAAAAATTAAAATACTTCTAATATTAGCATGTTAGATTCATTTTAGGCACCGAATACCAAATGTGTAAGACCTAACATGTTTATTTTAGACCCAAACTAAAATGTTCTAGATTTTAATAATTCATTAATGGTAAAAGCCCAAAACAAAATGTTTGATTGGTCTAAGCATGAAAATTTGGTGATCAAATTGATTCTTCAACCTACAATTGTTAGATAATAAACCTTACTTTAAAGAAATTTCTTGATTGGGTAAATTATGTTTGATTTTTATCTCTCATGTTTTTAATTTAGTTTACACAGTGACCATGGATGATCACATATGACCATCACTAGTTTTAAGGCAAAATGTGACAGTTTGTTAATAAGTAACCACTACTAGTCTAGAAATATTGATGTCAGTTGAAAATGACCATCACCAATAACCTGTGGACCTAAAGGTGAAACCATAAAAGGAAAACACATTAGGTTAGGTAATGGTTAGTTTAAAGATAAAGAAAACTTGCAAGGTAAACTTAACTCTAGTGATTTATATGCCTTTGAAACCAAGAAACCATGAAAGGGAATAATAAAAAGAATAAAAATTCCATCTTTATGAATGTTTTTTCTCTACAACTTGACCATCAGTGGTTCACACAAAATCATGGTTAGTTAGGCAAAATCATGGTCAGCTTAGGCTAAATTATTTCCATTTGTACCTAATCATCATTGATCTCTATGTAAATTATAAAAATAAACCAAAATCAAATCCATCCAAAACAAGGTTATAAAATCAATTTTTGAGAGCTTCATGCATCCAAATGAAGATTTAAAATCTGCATATTGATGTCCTTGGTATCTGGGATGCATTGGGTCCCACTAGGAATGCCATTTGTGATGTTAGGAATTTAATGATGGAAGGGAGGTTAGATCAAGTATTAGTCTTAAAAAAATAAAATTGATAAAAAAACATTAACATATCATAACACCTCCATGCCTAGATCATAAGGGGAGTTTGGTGAACAAACAACAAATGATAAATCTCAACTAAAATGCAAGAAAATATACCTTCCTTACCTTATTTGAATGCTCCAAATGATGTGTTTTTTGCCTTGCTTGGATTATGCTCAAGAAGTCTACATCAATGGGGCTTGGCTATCTCCATATCCTCTTAGCATCATGTTTGGATTGGATTTGGTTTGGTGTTTCTTGAAAATGCCTTGGCTTAGAATTTTGGCATTGTAAAATTATGTATTTGCTTCATAACCTAAATCCTAAATTATAACTTTACTATGTTCCAAGCTCTCTAAATGAAAATATCTAGACTTTCTTTTATAGGATTTTAAATGACTTGAAATGAGTTAATATCTAACCTTGGTTGGATTATTTAACCCCATTAGGGTTAAAATTTGTCAAATAGTCATGCTTAACATGGAATAAGCATGTGTGGGATACTTTCCAAAAATGACAACTCACAAAAAGCTAATGATGAAAACCTAGGCTATTCATTTATTTTTGAATTTCCCTTTTTGATAATTGATTTAATTTATAATGGATGAATTAAATTATAATTTGATTAGGATTCTAATGTTAATTAATATCTTTTAGGATTTTGAACATGTTTGAGATTTTAATTTAATTTAATGTGTGCATTTGACTCATTTAATTGATTTATGGGATAAATTGATTTAATTACAGGTGATGAAACCAAATTCAATATGTTTAAAAATTCTTAGGATAGATTTTCAATGATTTATAATATTTTTTATAAAGTTGGGTGTAAATCCATTGGTGGATAGTTTTATAAGTCTACATAACATAGGTTTTGGTGTTAACAATTGTTCATAAAAGACTGCCACTTAAATCTAAAACTAATGCCTAAAGATCTTATCCAAGATACTTCCCCATCTCTCCTTAATATATTATGCTCCCATGTAAAGGTTACACATGCCAATGAATGTCTGAAAGTGTTTCTCATGTTTGAGACCTCATTCTATGAGCTCAAGAAGGCCTAAAACTATGACTCATACACTTTTCTTTCTAAACTTGACCTCAAACTTTGTGATCATGGATAAAATAACTTATCTCACTTTTTCCATGATCACATGTGCATAATTTCCTTTAAATATTATCATCATACATCATTAGGCTAGGTAGGGTTTAAGAGAGGTCTGATTATAGATATAGACTAAATGTCCAGCCCCTATAGGCTCACCCTAAAACTCTTATCAATGCTTCTATACCTTGCTCACTTGATCAAATAAGATCATACTTTAGAAACACAACCTTAACATGCCTATATTCATTAATTACCATGCACATACGTCTTCATGTCATTAGTAGGCTTCTTATGTAATTAACATTAATGACTTGTACCTTCCATGTAGATATAATACATTAGTTGCCTTTAGTTTTTCTTTTTTCTTTCTCTCATGACAACACTCTCTCATGAAAACATTATTCCATGCATCTTGTCACTAGATTATCACATCACCCACTACCAACTACTCTTAATCACCTTTGACATCAACCTTCACAAGATGTACCTTTGACATCAATGATAACACTTAAAAATATCCCCCTTTGTCACTGATATTAACCACTCGCAAAAAAATCTCCCATAAAGAAATTTATCCATCATTCTAAAATTTCTCCCCCTTTGACATAAATGATGAAGAGATGCCTATAACTCTTGGATCATACCTCTTGCACCCAAAACACTCAACACATAAGAATATGAGTTTATAAAGCACCATACAATCATGTTCCCCTATCTCCATGCATACCTTCTTAGCACTAATCACATACTCTTCAAGTTAATGAACCTCCTAATTATCTCCCCCTAAGTACTTGACTTTCTTAATGATAACTAGGGGTAGGATCTAAACCTAATTCCTATCTTAGATGTTCAAATCTTTCCTTTGAAATTGGCTTGGTTAGAATCTCTATAATATGATCCTTTTTAGAAACATATTCAAGATTAAGACTTTTTTCACTTACTTGATCTCTTATGAAATGATATTTGATGGGAATGTGCTTAGTTATTGAGTGAGTGACATGATTATTTGAGATGCTTATGACACTTATATTGTCATAATAGATAGGTCTAGGACTATCATACTCTACTTTGTAGTCTTTTAAGGTCTATTTCATCCATAACACTTGAGTATAAGATGAAGATACTAAAATGTATTTAGCCTCATAGGTAGATAATGCCACAGATGGATTCCTCTTACTTATTCATGATAATAGGCACTCTTATAAGAATAAATATCCTTCACTAGTGCTCTTCCTATCATCTATAATCCCTACCCAATTTTCATCTATATAGGCTACCAAGTTAAATTATTTGCTCCTTAGATAACACAACCCAAACTCTATAGTCCCCTTGAGATGCCTAAGTATCCTTTTGACTACTTGCAAATGATGTTACTTTGGGTCTGCTTAAAATCTTTCCAAAATACCTACTACTTGCATGATGTTAGGTTGAAAGGTAGTAGTGTATAATAAACTTCCAATTATTGACCTATATGATGTTTAATTGACCTTTGGAGATCCATCCGCCTTGCTTAACTTATACCCTATGATCATAGGTGTGCTAATTGCCTTGAAATATTCCATCTCAAACTTCTTCAAAATCTCTCTTATGTACTTATCTTGTCAAATTAATATACCTGTTTCTTATTTATTAATTTTTAACCTAAGGAAGAATTATAATTCTCCCAAAATGGACATCTCAAACTCCTTCATCACATCTATAAAGACCTTAGTCATATTCTCATTGTTTCCACCAAATATGATGTCATCCACATATACAACCACTATTAACTAATTATCATTCTCTATCTTTATGTATATATTACTATCTACAACTCCTCTTTTTAATCCTTGGTCTAATAGTTATTTCTCCAATTTGGTGTACCAAGCTCTATAAGTTTGCTTTAGACCATAAAGAGCCTTTTTAATTTTACATACGTTGTCCTTGTTACTTAATAATGAGAAACACTTAGGTTTATTTATGTATACCTCCTCTTCCAATTTCCCACTCATAAATCCATATTTTACATCCATCTGATACACCTTGAATCCTTTAAAGCCTACATATATTGTAAATAATTAGATAACCTCCAATCTTTCTACTATAGTAAAGGTCTCCTCAAAGATTACCCCTTCTAATTATGCATACCCCTTGCATACCAATATATCCTTGTTCCTAGTTAATTTTCCATATTCATTCAACTTTTTCTTAAACACCCATTTTGTGATAATGACATTATTGTCTTTAGGCCTAGGAACTAGATCCCAAGTCTCATTCTTTTCTATTTGGTCTAACTCCTCATTCATAAAATCTATCCAAAACTTATCTTTTCTTGATTTTAAAAACTTCTTAGGTTCAATCTTAGAAAATAGAGAAAGATTCTCTTTATTTAGGTTATTTACCACCCTTTTCCTTGTTTGCATACCTACATTCTTATTTTCAATGATTTATGATTTAGGATAGTCCCTCTAAATCTATCTTGAAGGACCTTTTGAATCTTGCATTTCCTCAACTTATTATTCTTCTTCTTCATCATCTATCTATATTGGTTCTTCTTCATTATTAAAGTCTAAATTATTTTATGTATCCTTTGAATGTGAGTGAAACTTCTTAGAACTTATCTTATCAATATGCACATTGGTGATTTCCATTATCTTTTACAACCTCTGATTATAGAATCTATAGGCTAAGATTATTTATGAGTATCCCAAGAATATTCATTCATTAAACCTATAATAAAACTTACCTAAGTCTTCCTCATCTCTTTTGATGAAGCATTTGCTTCCAAACACTATAAAGTGTTCCAGATTAGTAGGTCTACCTTTCCAAAGTTTATGAGGGGTGTTATTTTCATTAGTACTTATATTACTCTATACAAAATTTAGACTATAGTGCTCACTACCTCTCTTAATTATCCATCAGATAATCTTGATTCATTTAGTATAGTTATTTCCATCTCTTGAACTATCCTATTCTTTCTTTCCACTACCCCTTTGTAATTAGGTATCCTAGCTTCTAATAGCTATCTCCTTATTCCATGGACCTCATAGAAGTCATAAAAATAATTAGACCAAAACTCTCCTCCTCTATCATATATTTGGAACTTAATCTTCCCATTATTTTCATCTTGATCCTTGAAAGCCTTAAACTTATCAAGAACTTCTGACTTTTCATTTAAAAATGCTACCCAAATCATTCTTGTGTAGTCATCTATGAGTTACATGACTTAGTTTTATCCTTGAATACTTTGGATTATTATAGGTCCATATATATTAATGTGTATTAACTCTAAAGGTATTATAATATAATACCCCTTAGACTTGAACCTCCTTCTATTTTCCTTACCATGTTGACATACCTTGCAAAGTGTGTTTTTAGGTTTGGTTATTTTATGCATATTTTTCATAGATTTATTAGATCTTATCTTGACCACATTGTCAAAGTTTAGGTGACCCATCCTTATATGCCATATCCTATATTAATCCATCTTTTTCATAAGTCATCTCTCCTTCTTGATCTCATTGAAGACATAAAAATTGTTCTCAGTCCTCTTAGCATTGACAATTAGTCTTCTTGATTTGGATCTCCTTATATCACACCCTTTGTCATGAAAGATCATTGTGTTTCCTTGATTACACATTTTAATTACACTAATAAAGCTATGTGTATATCCTTCCACATATAACACATTATCTATCTTGGTCTTCCCATTATCCAAACTCAAGATACCCTTGACAACAATATTAGTAATAGTGTTGTCTCCAAATCATATTGTCTTTGTACCATTTTTCCTCAATAAAATGAACTTGTTCTCATCCCCTATTATGTGGATTGAGAAAAAAACTATCTATATACCATTTAATGCCTTGATATTATATTTGAAAGGTAGTCTCAGATATCATAGATTATTCTCCTTTAGTCTTCTGCTATACTTTTAACTTGTCCATAAGGTCTAACTTTTTGATCCACATCTCAGTGGTATAACTATATACCCTATTTTATTGACTAATCTTCCTCATATGACTGATCTTGAAATAAATTCAAATATGTCCTCTTTTATCACACTTATAAGACATAATTCTTGTTCTAATATTGAGATAATTATTAATATTCATTCTATTAATCCATGAGGTATTGATTTTAGCATGCTGTCTACAATCCACATCTCTATGTCCATATTGATTGCATGAGAAAAAATAACCATTAAAAGAATTAAAATTCCTTATTTTTCTAATTTTGAATGATACACCTTTTTCCTTTGTTGTCTCTTGAAGGATTTGAATTCTTTTTGACTTTTTGGTGATCAATTTGAGTCTCAGATTTGAGAGTTTTTACATAGGTTTTTATTTTATAAATAATTTGACTTCTTGATAGTCTATTGTCCTTTAAGGTTTGACTCTCCTTATTTTATTTTTGGTCTTTTTTGACCTAAGACCTATCTTGTCATGTGGAGACCTCTGACTATTCAAAATATCACTAAGGACTTCACTGCTCTTTTCAAATTTATGATGTGTCTTCATCTTGATTGTTTATTGATATAATTAGACCTTCAAGGACTCCATTTATTTATCTAAACTTGATCAATTCTTCCTCCTTAGTCTTAAGACTTGCAGTGATAATCTCAATCTAAGTTTCTAACTATTTGATGATCTCATCATGTCCTTTAGTGTTGTTACTTAGTATTTCTTCAAAGAGATTGATATTTTCCTCATAACTCTTAACCAATCATCTTAGTTTATGATTATTCCTCCTTTGGAACTTCAAATTTTTTAGAGAACTCATCAATTCTACCTCAATGTTCACTTTAACCTCTTCTTCATCTTCAATAACAATTTTACCTTTTGAATAACCTTCATTGTTTATTTATATGGACATGAGTAAAATTTCATTACTATCATTATCATTACTATCATCATCACTATCAGATATACTTGTGTCACTTATATTAGTGGAGATACTATCTTATTTGGTATAAAAACTTCTCTTTTTCTTGAATGAGCCTTTATTGCCTTCATACTTCCTGAAACTCTTGTTTCTCCTGTAAAACTTATATAACTTCTTATTATCACCATTATTTTCATCATGCTCTCCATCATTCTCATTATTATCCTTTTTAGGGCACTTGGATGAAAAATAACCAATCTTACCACAATTAAATCACTTGAATGGTAACTTGGCCTTATACTTACCTGATCCTTTCCTTCATTTTCTAATAAACATGGCTTTTATCTTGTCAACATAAATATATGTATCATCGTTATCATTGACCTTTTTACCTTATGAAATTTTCTCATCTTTGAATTAAACTTTCTTCTTGGAATATCTTCCATCAATTGTTCTCATTTCATAGGCAATCAAGATGCCGTGAAGCTCATCCATCTATAGTATGTTGAAATCCTTGATCTCCTCCATAGTAGAGACTTTTTAATAAAACTTATATGTCAAGGATATTAATATTTTTTTTACTACTATTGATTCTTATAATTTCTCTCCTAGACCTCTGATGACATTTACCACTTCATCTACTCTTAATAGATAAGATGCAATGTTTTCATCCTCCTTCATTCTCAAAATTTCAAATTGCTTTTAGTGGGTCTATAAATTTTCGAAAATGACTTTGGTGTCTCCTTAATATATGGTTTGAAACTTTTCCCAAATCCATTTGGCTATATCACAATGAATGACCTTTACAATTTTTTCCTCTAAAATAGCACACAATATGTCATTCATTGCCTTAGAGTTTTTTTCATGTGCTTTCTTTCCTACAACATTAGTTAGTGGTGTATGAGGTGGAGTGATTCCATCAACAAAAAATGACCATATGTCATATCCCAAGGACATTAGATAGGTCTTAATTTTAATGCACCAAAATGCATAGTTAGTCCCACTGAAGAGAGGAGACTTATTGGTTAAGAAACCTCCTTGTACTTGATGACTATACATGTTTGTGCTTATAGGATCTCCTTTAAGATATTAGGCCTTCTTAAAAGGACTAGGACCTAATAAAAAAATTTAGAATCATGATAACTAAGAGTGGGGGTTGAATAAGTGTTTAGAATTATTTTTTCAATTATACTCAATCAGTCATGAACTATGAAAATAGCTTAGTGATCTAGCAAAGAATAAAGAACCGTTCATACAAAATAATACATATATGAGTGGGAAACCCTCAAGAGGAAGAAAAACCAATATTATATATAAAAATTGACCACAATACTATAAAATAAAATACCAAATTATATTGAGAACCAACACAACTCAGAGCACCAACCCCAATAAAGTCAAGCACCTACTTAGAGGTAAGCACCAACTCCCCATGTGACTCAACACCAACTCAAGACTTATTTATTACAATACCAAACCTAGCATGTTTGGTATTATTTCATAAAACCTCTACTCTTTTATTATGGTCTTATTTTAAGACCTCCTTATGCTCAATGATGTAATATTTTATTTGCTTATTTTTTACATTCATCTAATTAGGCCTAAAATGCCTTGTATATATACTAGTCTCATGGTCACACACCACTTGGTCAACCACACACCTTAAAAATATTAGGTAGGATAAAAAATAGGTTTTATGAAATATTATGGACATGTTTTAATCACAATTTGAATCCATAACTCAATTAGGCCTTTTTCCTCCTTTAGGTCTTATGGAGACCTAATTGCATTAGGTTTGTCCTCTTAATGCTAAAACATGATCTTCTTGGGCTCAAATGGTTTTATATAAAAAAATAATTCAAAAAATTATCCAATAAACTCAACTAACCTCCTCCATTCTTTATTAGACCTATATCCTTCATTTATACCATGAATTCTCCTTTATGATAAATTGTCCTATTAGGCATGTGTACCTCAAAAGTTTATCTTCAAATAATGAAGTTTAATCACTCTTAAGATAATAAACTATGATAAATTAAACATGTATACATATTATTCATGGCCTTAGGGTCATGATAAAACTATTTTAACACCATAACTTAGGATATAAAGGCTCAAGAACATCTTTTCAACTCACTTACTTACAACTATCAATTCACCTCAAAAACTAGTCATGATGAATTATACCTCCAACACCCATATAGACACTTGTCATGATTCCTTATGCATAAAAATATTTATATTATATATTTATACAATCAATATATTTAAAATTCATATGTTATAATGCCAAATATTGTCCTTGTAGACCAATTTCTTGACCCTATGTTTCACTATCCTATCCGAACCAGACATGTCATTATGTGAGTAATGTGTTCACCATATACACTGACCTCTAAAGCTTATTGAATAATTATCATGAATTAAAATTCATAAATAAATTATTCATTAACTTTTTAATATCAATATATCATGAAAAGACCTTCAAATCTATCTTTTCATCTCTACATGTGTTTTACACTATTCACACCATTAGGTTTGTCTTTGATTAGCTTACTTAGATGACCAAATTAGAAAATTTAAATGATATAACCTATACATAAATAATCATGTAAATATAAAATGAGTCTCTATATTTTTTTACTTTCCATTTTATTTTATTGACCAATTCAACTTTTGAGAGCTATAGTAACTCTTGACAAATAAGCCTATATCTATACATTTTCTCTCTCATCTAACTAACCACCATAACTTGGAGATACTTGGGAGAGTTAAATACATTATAAAATAGATTATATATTAATTTTAATTCATAATAGATATTTTTAACAAAATCTTTCATATCATAATCTTATTAAGGTTTTATGGAGGTTTAACATAGGTTTTGGTGTTAACTATTGTTCATAAAGGACTACTACTTAAATCTAGAACTAATGCCTAGAGATATTAAATATGAACCTTACACATATCTCCTTAATATATAAAACTCACACTCATAGGTTACACATGACAAAAATTTTCTAAAATTGATTTTTAGGGTTGAGACCTCATTTTATGAGCTCAAAACTTAAACTATGATTCATGCACTTTTATTTTAAAACTTGACCTAAAAATTTGTGATCATGAAAAAAATAACTTCTCTCCCTCTATCCATGCTCACATATGAATAATTTCCTAAAAATATTATCTTCATACCTCATTATACTAGGTAGGGTCTAAGAGAGGTCTAGGTGCAGACTTAGACTAAAGGTCCTACCCCTATAGGCTCACCCTAAAACTCTTATTAATTATTCTGTACCTTGATTAAATGATAAAACAAGCTCAAAAAATGTAATAAAACTTCAAATTATTGTATTCATTCATTTCACCATGCATATACCTCTTCATGTCATTACTAGACTTCCTATGCACTTGACATCAATGATTTATACCTTTCATGCAGATATAAGACATTAGTTTCCTCTAAATTCTCTTTCTCTTTCTCTCATGACAACATTCTTCCATGCATCTTGTCACTAGATTATCATGTCACACACTGCTATTTATCCTTAATCACCTTTGACATCAACCTTTATAGGATACACCTTTAACATCAATGATAACACTTTATACCTCAATGGTGTAGCTTTTGTTGATAATAGTAAGTATACCACTAATGAGCCTCTATGAAGGAATATAACAATCCAAGGATCTAATGCATTCTTATACATTTTGATGGTTAGCTAGGCATTTGGTTTATAAAAAACAATAATTCAACTATACATCTTATAAAACCTAGAAATAAAATTTATTATGAGATCATTGTGTTCTTTTTTTATTTAGGAGAAATGTAGATACAACACACCTATATCTATGACTTACCCAGACTAGGTAGGTAATTATTACTGAATTGATCGTAACTTGTGATAAAACCTTTGGGTAAATTCAAGAACCAATCATATGTTATGTCTAATAGATTGAATAATAAAATCTTATAGGAATCATCCTCATGTTCAAAATTTAAAATCCTAATTTTAGTTTTGTATGAGGTTACATGTTCCTCTATAGTATGCCCCATACTTGGTGTGAATTTTGGGAGGTACCTTTATGGGTTCTTGGGTAAATCATGGAAAATTGTAGGAATGTTTATAGCGGACCTAGCCAACCATGCCATAGGTGTAATAGTAGGTGAATGTATGTTATGGATAAATTGAAAAGATAAGATAGTAAGTGTATGCATGTCTTGGTCTCCCTCTATAAATTATAGTTATCATATGGAATTACAATGGAGATATTATTAGTTGTGCAACATCATATCATGATATAATGATCCACATAGCAAGATCTAGGTTGGTCATAGGTAGGCTAGTAAATAAAAGGTTTTTAGATAGTGAGGAGGGGTTGCTTCCTTATAGTTCAAACTATTATTTAATCCAAGATCTCCTTACTAGTTATACCTATTGGATTAGATGTACTGAGTGAGTTCAAGGAATAATTGAGGTAATTTCATCCTCTCATTTTATGATTATTACTAAGACAATATAGGTCATGAGCTACATGTATTAGGTACCATTAGATAGCCTACTTAGAATATATTTCCAAGAGATGCAATATTACTAGTAGAGGACTAATACCAATTTTCTCACTAACTTACAAAACTTATACACTCATATCTATACCAATTGTAAAATATTAAATTTTAGAGTTTTAATTTTATTCACTTCACCATTTATAAAATAAGTAAAATATCATTTGTTCACAAATAAGCATTAAAATAGAAGGAGGGTAAGCTAGAAAGAAATTATTTTGATTAAAATGGATTATAAATGCTTATAATACCAAAACAATATTAGCTATAGTTTCATCACTTTATGAAAAGTTTAATGATAGATCAAGATACATTCACACACACACACACACACACACACAGACACACACACACACACACACACACACACACACAGAGAGAGAGAGAGAGAGAGAGAGAGAGAGAGAGAGAGAGAGAGAGAGAGAGAGAGAGAGAGAGAGAGAGAGAGAGAGAGAGAGAGAGAGGAGAGAGAGAGAGAGAGAGAGGAGAGAGAGAGAGAGAGAGAGAGAGAGAGAGAGAGAGAGAGAGAGACTAAGGAGAAAAACAAATTCTTAATATTTAGATTCATTTAATTAATGAACTACACATAGGTCTATATTTTATTACACAGATCCTTACAAACTTCAAATAAAGAAAAAGGAATCAAAGAACCTAAATAAAATAACATAAGTACATAATAGTTTGTGTGTGTGTGTGTAATAACAAATTAAAATATTTTAGCATTATAATTAATCTATTAAATTAAAATAAATTATAAGACTTCTAAGGAAATAAGATGTATTTGCATATAAAATCAATTTTGAATTATTATGATCATGTTTGTTTGGAAATAGAGTTGAACATTATAACATACTAGGTAGTATTATATATAAAATGGAGAGATGGGTCTTGGTTCCAAGAGGCATAAGATACCACTCCCTTCCATCATGGATTTAAATGGTATAACAACATTATGTCAATATATTCCTCATCTTTTAATAGATAAGATGAAATAAAATTATAAAACCTACTATGGAGCCTTGAGGAGTGGTCTGAGGTGGATTGAATCCTAGGATTTAATGAGATACCAATGATAAATAATAAAGTTCAAAACTATGTAACTTGACAAATTGCTCATGGAGGATTACATTTTCTAGAGATACTATGCATAGGTTGTGTGTGAATCACATGTCTCTTTTCTCTTTATGGTGCTATGAATGCATTATTCCATATAAAAAAAATATATATGTCTAGTCATAATGCTTTGGGGTCAAGCTTCTTGTCTTTTATTTTTGCATCAAATTTGAAACAGGTGTCTTAGTCAAGTTCCTTAGAATTTTGATACTTATCCATTTATCACCCAATCAAGACCTTTGTAATTTATTTTATCCTATAGATTAAGATTGATTTAATTGCTTATCCATCAATAGAATGACATGTATATCCTTAAAATTCTCCCTAGACCTATATTTATGCCTTGAATTTGCATTTTATCGTGTCTTCTTTATTTATAGTTTAAAACTTGACACGTCCTCACTTTTATACTAGGTTTGATCTCAAATATTAGCATCTTAGGCCCCCTTTAGTAGTGAGTGAATGATATTCCTACATGTGGCATGATCTCACTCCTTCACTTGGTTGTTGAGATTCAATGTATGATCCCTTAGTGCTTTGGACCCACATGGCCCAATCTCATTCATATAGATGATTGGGGAACATTAAGAGTTATGATTCTAACTATAGGATCTAGATTAGTGGGATCATGACACATGACATGATCTTATTTATCTACAGGGTCTTCAATATTTTATTGTGGGAATAACCATTCACCTACTTGAGAAGTTTTATGTGAGTGGGATCATGCCACATGACATGATATTACTTATTTAGATGGTCACCCATCCTCATAATATGTGTGTTTATCTATGAGATCTAGGTGAATAGGATGCTACCACATGGAGAGCCCTCACTTATCTAGGTGCTCACTTATCTTAAAAGTATGTGCATCTACTTTTCAATCATAGATGAGTGGATAAATCCACATGGAAAAATATCACTTATTGATATGCTTAGGACTTGGATATTTGATTTTTTTTTTTTTGAATAATTATATGGAGAAATGTGGAATTATTTACTTAATTTATATGCTTGTAAGGACCTTATCTTATCTTATTTATGTCAAAATAAATGATTAATCAAGATTAATGCATGTGGCTAAATTTTTTTTACTTGGTTTTAGGTGAACAGGACTTATAATTATTTTTTCCTTGGTCATAGATGAGGGATTTGAAGATACGTGTCTCAATACTATGAATCTAAGGGGCCATTGAAGAAAAGAATTAGTCATTTTAAATATCCTTCATAAGGAAGTTAGGTGATCATGGAGATCAAGGATTCATCCATTAGAATCTAAAATAATAAACTTTTCTATTGGTATTTAAACTCATTATTGATCTTAAATTTGATAGTCACTCTAGATTCAAGTAAGACATGGAGTCTATGCGAGGAAAAATTCAACAAAATGATTAAGTACGAAAGTATTTCATATTACAAGGGAAATTTTCTAATATGGACCAAGTAAGATTTATCAAAGTGTCCATGTGGGGTCAAAATACTCCTGTGAAGAAAAAATAACCTTTGGAAAAACATGTTATCTTAATTAATCCATAAAATCAAAAAGAATATGAACATCATAGCAGCAAAATCCAATTAAATATATAGAATAAATTCACTAGATATGTTCATTTAGAACTTTAAGCTGAAGCATAAAATAAACTATTGGATCAATTATGGGGACACTCACTCAACTCAAGATTAGATAAAAACTTCATTTTTAATAAGAGACTCAATCCTATAATAATGACTTCTAGCTTAGAATTGGACTGATTCATCTCTCACCAAGACATCTAAATGGATTTTAAGTACAAATATTGTCCTCATTTTAAAATAGGAAAATGGGGCATGTTGGTTAAAATAGATCTATGGAATAAAATTAACCCTCCTCATAAATTCTAATAATTATGCTACATAGATTATATTTTATCTGAACCCTAGCTAGGAATATTCCAAGAAAGATGAGGCAATGGTCAAGGTTGGTGTCTTTCTTCACTTAGAGTAATTCACATTGTATTGTGTTAAGTATATATTCATGTCCTCATCTAAATTCACATTTATTATTATTATGATTTTTCATACCTACCTATCATTTTACCATCTCCTTTAAACACATTTTTATGATTGGGGAAACCCAATCATTCTATAACCCTTTCCATCATTTCCTATTTTTCATCTCATTTCAAGCTCAACAAGGTCAGTTTTGGGATAACACTCTTTTATAAGGTGAAACCGTAGGAGTATTTAGGATCCATGGTATTTAGGTTCTCACCTTAGAAACTAATTTTAAACTCTCTTGTGATTGTCATATTTACCACCCATATTTGGTTTTTATGAATCCATACAAAAGATGAAAATAGGTAAATACAAAAGAGCCAAAATTCATATCATAATAAATAGGTCAATGTTTTCATTAGTATATGATACCAAATCAATCAATTCATCATGATTTCCTTGATTTTTGAGGTAATTATCTCTTTTAAGATCATCATAAAAGGTAGTAATTGATCAAGTGAAATTATTATGAGAAGTGTAAAATTCTATTAGTTCTCATATAGTTAAAGTTATGATCAGGAATAGAATCTTAAAAAAAGGATCTTGTTTTCTTGGTTTTAAGGGTTAAATAAAAGTGGATAATTTAGGAGAGGAAGGAATTTCAGATTTGAGTGGTAGTTATAAGTAGGATAAGAGTGATGGTGATGGTCAAGATCTAAATGATGGAGATTACACATTGGTGCGTAGAGGAATCCATAAGAGGGATAAACATTTAGATCAAATAAATATGGTCAAGGAGATAAGAGGTAAGAATTTTTTGGATTATTATTTAAAGGGAAAACTAACATGGGGTGAATACTTGAGGGACTAAAGATCAAATTCAAAATATTAAAAAGGAACTCATGTTGGATCCCATCTTATCTAATAAGGTATTTCACCTAGACATCCTTTCATCTTTGGTTACCATATCTATCCTAAAAATGGATAATATGCTAATTAATTTTTTTTTGGGTGTAATACCCAATATTGATGGTGTTTGTAAATGGGAAAAACACAAATGGAAACTAAAAGGTCATATAGAAATTTATTCTATGTTGAAAGGCTTATTTATTTTAAAATTTAACAAGAAAGAGGATTATTCTAATGTACTTCTTAGAGGACCATGGATTTTATTTTCATGTTCAAATGTACCATCTTAGGTAATGGTACCTATTTAAATTGACAAAATGGAAACACTCCTAGGTGTGAGTGACCTATGATAGGAGTGAATCTCTGGAGAAGGCCAATTCCTTCTCAAACCATAGTATACATATATTTATATTAGGTTGCAGCCCTAAAACCTAGACTGAAAAAGCCTATATAAGCTCAACTAAGACTATTTTCATTAAAAGAGAGAGAATAAATCTCAAATCTTAAAAATGAGGTGATGCACCAAGATTGAGGATCTCCTCTACCTTCCTAAAATAGCACAATGGGATTGATAAAGATTGAATTTTATTCTACATAATCTCAAAATTAGGTTTCTAAAGCATAAGTGTTTCATATGAAGGTGGTGGGTTATGTTATAACTAGAAGGGATAACCAAAAGGTATTACACAAGACATAATTAGTGAACTTAAACAACTAATCACTTGCAAAATTAGTTTTAACATAGTATATTACCTACAAAATACATGCCTACTTGCACCAAGGTGAAGGGAGATGGACATACACAAGGGATAACACTCTTTTACACTTGTATATATCAAAAAATAACCAAAATAACATAAGATACAATCTTAGATAAGTTTTTATTCAATTCAAAGACATTGAGCCCACATTAAAAGTCTCTATCGAAGAAGAATTTTGGTATACCTAGTAGAGGGATGCACAATAAAACATTTATATCCCTATATATAATAAATATGAGACAAGAGAGGATAAAAATAAATACTAGATGCATAAATGTAGTTTTTGTATCATATTTCATCCTATTCAAGAGAACAAGTGGAAATCGTGAGCATTAAACTCTCCCTAATGTATTAAGCTTCTTCACAAAGGTCTCTCAATGAAAGTTGACATATTAATGGAGGATAAGGTCTTACTTGATGTCATTTTTGTCATTAGGAGTGATTTTGGATGATGAATGAGCTTTTTTAGTGATGATATCCTTAAGAAACTCTTGAATTAACTACCGTAATTCACCCATTTACACCTTCATGAATGTCATAAATTTTTTTTCTGTTCTACATATAACTTTGATTGAAGGGTATTGAGGCTATAAAATACATTATAGGTGTACCTACCCTTGAACCATGCTTTGAAACCTTGGACTAAAATTAATTATGTAAGAGTGGCAACCTTATCAAATAAGAAAACTTTTCTCTCATTATAACATCACAACCTTACATATTATTCCCTTTCTCTTACAATGTCATGCTTATAACATTTTAATCCACTTGAGATGATGTGGATATCTCCTTCAAGACCTTGGAAACTCCACTGTCAAGAAACTATTACTGTAATGCTTTGTAAATTACTTCAATTCTCATCAATCAAGGGGTCTTATTTGAAGTTTACAGCTCTTAACTTTTCTCAACTAACATTGAAATTTTAACTACAATGAAGGCTTGTAGATAAGTATTTGAAGGTGTATTTAAACTTGAATAAGGTTAATAAGATTGGATATAGGGTCTTAGTGATTTGAACCTAAATATCAATGGTTATAATCTTGTAGACTCTTATGAATATTTATAAGCATATAATTCATTAGTAATTACTCTTAGAACATGAAAACTTCTTAAATAAGATTTTTGGAGATGATTATGACATGCAATTTCATGTTGATGGCATGAATACATTTTTTTTAGCTCTTAAAAGAGATTTGATGATTTAAAATGTCACTTATATTAACCTATAAACCATAAATACTAATGATACTACTTATAGAGATATTTATATCACTCCTAGACCTCTAACCACCATATTTATGCCTCTATTGAAGCTTGTAGACATATATCCTAGAAAATTTAAATAAAATTAGTTGATAATTTATAGATTTTGGTCCTTTAGACATAAAATTTACTCATTATCCCATCTTTTATTCATTATTTCCTATTTTAAAATTTTATTTCTTCACAGTCTTGTAATCACAACTTATACAATAAGGCTTGATAAGGCCTTATAGAGAAGGCTCATATCCTATAGGTCTGTAATCCTCTTATAAGAGTTTTGAAGTCATAAGAACTCTGTACCACATTCCTTGTGATATCTAGGTGAATTTAAACCATAAATGGAATATTTAAATCTTATGAAATTATCTCCATGATGTTCCTCAATATTTTATCCCTCTTTTCACAAAACCTTGCTTGTAATTCCTAAATCCCCTTGTAATATACTTGGCATCTTAATGAAAACCTATCTCACAACCTTTCAAGGGGATTTGAGACCATGAAGCATGGTGAAACTTTATTAATATTTTTTTGTATTTTAGATGTAGAGGGAGAGTTTATATGATTTTTTACGACCCCTTCATTAGGATAGAAACATCTTAAAATATGTTTGGGAACATCCTCCTTTGTCTATAGACCTGTACAAGTCTTTTTCAATCTTGAAACCTTATTAAAAACCTAAATTTGAATTCCATGAGATTTTAAATTTTTTTATATGATAATAAGGAATATTAGAATAATATTTACACTCTTTAACCATCATTTATTTCACTTGAGGAATATTTAAAATATAAAAAAGTAGATTCATGAGTTTTAGGTTTTAATAGGGTTTAGGACTACCTATAGTATTCTTGACCATATGGCATGTTTAAGAGATTTCCAATATGTTTTTATTGATAAATATGGTGCCTGATAATTAAAATAATCCATCACGCATTCCTTGACATGAATTTCAGGGATTAATTATAAACCTCTAACTGTGCCTCTCTTAGGCTATCTACAACTAATTTTATGGCTTCTTAATGATTGTGTAAAGCCTTGTATCTTCATTGCTACTTATAAATACCTATATATTTATATTTAAGAACTAACCCATGTCATCCAAAGGTTTTATTGATACATTTAACTCTTGAAAAATGTTGGATCATCCATGAAATATGCTTGTAGGTGCTTATGATCATGGTATTGAACTAGTTTTACTATGTTTGGGGGATTGTGAGCCTAGTTCTCCTCCTTGAAGGCATGTGAGGACATAAAGATGATGAGGGTACCACATGTGACCATATTTTGTACTTGAATACCAATTTTAAGATCTGAAACTCAAATAAAGACCTCTTAAAAACCTATAATTTGTTGTTATTTTCCATGTTTGAGACTTACATGCCTTGTTTTACATGTTAAAGAATCAAGGAGACTTGGTAAATATTTTAGGTTATTGAATAAGTATTTGTGGTCATATTTAAATGAAATAAACTTATATAACCCATATAAATTGTGCATTCAAGACCAAACCCCATAATTTTTGAGGTCACCACTTCTATCCTGGATGCAAAATGACCATCATTTCCTTCTCGTAAGTAGAGAATGTTAAATGATTACTAGAAAGGTATTTTTTGGTGAATGAAATGGGGAATAATTCTTTGAAAATAACATCACCAAGTCCATTTTCATAATCATTTATCTTGATAGTGAACATCTTGGTAAAATTTAGCATAGCTAGAATAGGTGTAGTACACAACTTGTTTCAATTCTTCAAATGCACACTCATCAACTTGTGTCCATGTAAAAGATTAAATTTTCAACAAAGCTATCAATGGAGTTATAATATTCTCATAATTTTTGACAAACTTTCAATAATATCTAGTCAGCCCCAAAAAACCATGGGAGCTCTTAAGTGTTTTAGGATGAGGCCAATTTGTCAAGGTAGTTATTTTTTTGGGATCCACCTAAACCCCTTAGGATGAAATAATATGCCCAATATACTCCACTTTATCCTATACAAAGGCACATTTGGATTTTTTTTCATAGAGATGATGATCAAAGAGAAGTTGCAATGTGAGATCTAGATGTTGGAGATGATTGGACCATGTTTTACTATAGATGAGGATATCATCGAAGAAGACCAGAATGAATTTTTGTAGGTAGGGCCAAACTATTTTATTAATAAATGCCTAGAATGTTGAAAGAGAATTAATGAGGCCAAAGGGCATGACCAAAAACTCATAGTGGCCATCATGTGTGCAAAAATTTATCTTAGGGATAACATTCTCATGAAGCTGGATCTAGTGACATCCAAAGATGATATCCAACTTGGAGAAAAAATGAGCACCATGAGGCTCATCAATAATATGGATTAGGATATTATCCTCAATTTTTATGTAAGTGCTTAGAAGTCAATGTAGAGGCACCATAACCCATATTTTTTCTATACAAGGAGAACTTGGGAAGAATATGGGTTGGTAGAAAGGTGAATAATGCCTTACTTTAGTAAATATAAAACAATCATCTTGATCTCATTATTTTTCTAAAATGGTTAGTAGTAGGGCTTGATGTTAGGAGGAATACTTCTAATAAGGAGTTAAATATTGTGGTTCTCTAGTTGTGAAGGTGTCAATCTAATTATTTTGATAAAGACACATTCATACCTATGTAGAATGATTTATAGATTAAAAGGAGTAGTGGAAACCATTTATGGTTACATTTAAATAGAATGGATATGGGTAATGATGCTATGTGAATTCTTCTTAAGAGTATTTTCAATGTAATGTGGACATAATATGTTGAGAGACCCCAAGTTTAAGCCTTTCAATGTGTGTTTTTTCCCATTATTTCAAAAATGCATACAAATTTTATTAAAATTCCATAAGATAGATCCAAGTGTGTGTAACCATTGGGCTCTAAAAACAACATCACATCCACCTAAGGTTAAATCAAACATGTCAGGGCACAATTTATAATCTCTAATAAAGATATTCATATTTTGACACTTCCCTTTGTAAGTTAATATCCTCCCATTATCAATAATGACTTAAAAGTTAGATCAAGTATGGATAAAACAATCATCCTATTTGGTGATTCAAGGCCAATGAAGTTATGAGTGATACTATAATCAATTAGTATTATAAGAGTGATCTTACTGAAATAACCCCTAACACACATGGTTTGTGGGATGGTGACTCTTTTTAAGGCATGGAGAGATATCTCTATTTTGTATTATTAAGGATCAAGTTCCGAAATTGGTTAAGCTTATTTTGAATCACCTATTATATCCTATGCATATTCCCAAACTTTAGTTTCATGTAAAGAGTCCACATCCAATAGGTAGATATTTTATTCAGCACATTAGTGTCAATGAGTAAATTTTTTATAATAATTATAACATATTACTTTTTCTCTATGTCTACATCTCTAATTTAGTCAAATTCTTGATAGGATTGGTTCTAGGGGTTGGCATTGTGTGAGATTATTGTTGAGTTGTATTTAGATCATTATTCTAATCTTGTCCTCTACCAACTTAGAAAACCCTAGGGATTCCATCATCATGTTGGGCCAAAATAATTTGACCTAAGATCAAATTACATCCTTTAGACCACTAAAAAAGTAAGTCCTAAATAATTCATCGGATAATCCCTCTATGTGATTGCCAGTTTTTCAAATCATATATGATATTCTCTCATAGTTCTTGTTTGGAAAATTTTAATGAGTACATTAGTGAAGTCATCAAAAGCACTAGGGCCAAACCATTAGATAATGAGGGTGCCAAAATTGGTATATAATGGCTCATCATGAGATTTGATATACAAATGGTACCATTTAAGGGCTTCATGTTCCAAGTGAAAGGATGGAAGTAGGACTTTATTGGCATCAAATGTATTATACAAACTAAAATATTATTTTACTTGATAGATCCATCTAGTTAAATCTACACCATTTAATAAAGTAAAATCAATATTCAACCCATGAAAATTTCTAAAAGAAGAAAACCTAATGTCTGAAGAGGACTCTGGATGCCATCTAATGTTCAAGGTGATATGTTGAAGATTGAGTTTGAGATTTTTTTCATCAAGATCTTTAATTTGGGTTTTGAGGGTAGCAATTTCATCCTCCATATTTTTTTCTCCTATTTGGATTAATACATGGATAAAATTATATATATATATATATATATATATATATATTTCAATTGATAGGAAAACTAGAGTTAAGACAAGGTTAGTAAGGGAATTTTTTAATTTGGGTGAAATTGGAAGGGGTAAAGGTACTTTTACTAGGTTTTTTGCACTGTCTATGTATGATTGATGAAGGTGAAGGAAAATTTGGTATAATCATGTAAAAATTATAAAAATTTTCAAAGAGGGATAAATGAGTATAAAATGGGAATGAAAATTGTGGAAATTTTGTGGCAAATAGATAAAAACTAAAGAAGTTATGGCAAAACTTGAAAAATAAAAAATTGAGATTTGTGGTAATTAGAAGTGGAATTGGGGTATGGGACATCAAGGAAGAAAATTTGCATAATGGAATTTTAGGTGTCTTGGTAAATTTTTAGAAGCAATAGACTCACAAGTGGAGAGATATGACAAAATAACAAAAAAATATAAAATTGGTATCATAGTCTTCTGATACTTTACTGGTAATATGCACATATCTGATATGACAATTTTTCTTATACTATACTAGTAATATGTTGAAACTAGTATGACAATTCTTTTGATACTCTGATATTAATATGTAAAGATCTGATATGGTAAGTTTTTTGATACTCTATTGGTAATATTCTGAAATTGATAGAAATGGGCCCCAAATTTTAATGGCTACCTAAGGGTTTCAAGATATCTCTTTGGCCACCAATGTTGTCTGAACAAGTACTTCTCTCTAAAAAAATTTGGTCACATATTTAGCCCTAAATGATAACTCTTGTTTTTCCTCATGGGTGGAAACTATTCAATTAGGATGGGGCTATTTCCCTTTTTACTAGTAGGTGTTCTCAATGGACTAGCTACTTTGGGGTTCTTTTGGTAATCCTCATAATTAGTTTTAGGACTTATACCTAAGCACTTATTATAGTTATGTAGATAGGTATTTACCTTGATCTAAAACAAATTATAGTATCTGAAGCATAAAAACAAACACAATGCAGTGAAATAGAAAAACACTTTCTAAAAAAATTGGCCTTGAAAAACACTCTAATACCACATGTGAGGATCCTCCTAAAAAAAATTAATGAAAATGCATGAAATACCATTTTTATATAAATATAATAAACACTAAAGGGATTATATTAATCACATGCCACTTCGAGGGGGAAACCTCCTTTGAGCAAGCTCAATATAATAAATTCATGGATGCCTTCCTTGGCCTCAACACTTATATACTAAGTCTAATCTAGGAAACTACTACTTCCCATGAATTTAGGATTAAAAAAAATGCTTGTGGGATGACTTAAAAATCATATGTGTCCATATCAACTAATATATTAAAAAAGTAAAGAGAAGGGGTAACACAAGTTCTTAACAATATTCATGTGATTTTACTTGAAATTTGTTATTTATTTTATGAATGACCTTTTCCTTTTGATTAAGGACCCTACACAATGTTTTGAGATCATAACCAATTCAAAGCCATGGCATTTTCTCAATTTTAAGTCTAGGAAAACCTATAAAAAGGACTACAAATCCATATTTTAAATATTTGGTCCTTAAGGAGGGCTTGAAATCATGAGAATATTTTGAGTTGGTGGATTTAACTGGTGAATATCTTTGAAAAACATGTAAAAACACTCCTCGAACAATGAAGCTACCAGTATCATGCTTGAGATTGATAATGGTTTGGCTATTGTTTGATGCAATCCTCCATGTTTAAGGAATTGAATGTCACCCTAAAGTAAGAATGGAGGGAAACCATTAGTCAAATACATCCCTTAACCACTTATATGGATTGGAGGAGTAATGAAGAGTTATTTGACATCAATATGACTTTATGAGACATTATAAAACATTTAATCCCCTCTAGAATTCCTTCAATGAATGAAACAAGACTCCTTGGCCCTTTATGGACTCATAAGAAATTTGTTAGGGCATTTTACCTTATTTCATGACCTTATGAGTGCTTGTAAGACTCATTGTCTTTGTTTCACATAAGAACACTTGAATAATCCTATACAAGGCTATCATGGTACCAATAAAATGACTTAGACTCTATTTTGGATGTATTCACACTTGAAAATCATCTCATATCTCCAACTATAAAATAGGCCTCACTAGGATTTCATGAAATTAAGATGACATGTTAGACCTTATAATAATATATTGTATTAGGGATCAACTTGAATACTCTTAGACATGGAATGGGGCCTAATAATTTTAACAAGACCTTAAAAAGGCCATAGACACACATTTTTACATTGAAAACCAACACAATAAACCTCCTAAAAGGACTAACACCAACTCTTGACCTTAAAAGATGATTGTTAGGCTTGGATAATGAATAAAATTGTTAAATAAAAATATTAATAACCTAAAAATACCTATCATTAGGTTGACACATCATCATAAATGGGATTTCAAGGACTGTACTCAAATGATTTTGGTAGAAAATAGAACTCTCCAAGCATTTCAAATATCAAGGTACCAAGGGTGGCTAGAATAGTGAATATTCCTAGTGACCTTGATGAGGTGTTTATCTACCTAAACATTTAGACTAGTTGCCTTATCAAATTCATTGGGCATAGAGTTAAGAAATAACTAAGTTTTAAAGTGACTCTCTTTTGGAGCAACTTTAGTAATACTATAAATACATCCATAATATAAACAAATAAGCAATAAAGACAAAAAAAAATGTATAGAAACACTTATGGGAAAAGGAAGAACAACTAGGCTACTCAAATAATGTGCAACCAGCACTTGGAATGAGTAAAAAATAGTTAACCTACTATGTACAAGGTCTGAAATGACCTTAAGAATAGTGATTTAGGTGAATCCCATTGACTAGGATTAGTATCTCTTCTCCATTCAGCTTGGAGAGATGAAAATCATTAGATGTTTAGTTGGTGACTATGACACATGGACCACTCCATATGGCATCAAACTTTGTGTGTTTTATATATTTGTCCCTATCCTCATCCCATTTCAAAAGTAGGTATCCTTATTTAAATCCTCTATAAGTTATTTTTCTATAAAATATCCTATTTACTTAGGCTTTGTAAATGTCTATGGTGTGTATTGACTAATTTATAATCTCCTCTAACTTCATTAGTTCTGATAGCCTCACACTCATAGAAACATTCTCCATCATTTATAGATTTTGAATGAGCTCAAGGGATAACAAAACAAGTAATAGTGATCCTTTCTTCTTTCTAATAAACCACCATGAAGGTTTAGTTTCCAATATCTCTATTGGGAGTGATCCTATTAGCCCATAAGGTTATTTTTTAATTTAGTATGCCAAGAGCTTTGGTTATCCTGCATGGTCGATTTGATGATCCTTATAAGATTCTTGTTTGTAGATTATACCAATACATTTCCTTGGGGTTAATATATATAATAAGTGTTCAAATTAATACCATGCCTTACTTCCCATTTAGTGATCCTAATTCCAATAAAAGCCAAGGCATTATCAAATATGATAGTAGATAAAATGCCAAACCTAGTGAAAATACCTTCATAGATGTCCAATAAAGATTTCTATTTGGATTTGTTGAATGCCACCACCTATATCCACCTCATGAAGTAATGTGTGTTAGTCAGCACCCAATTGTGACCAACACTTAAAGGTGATTTAATCATACCAATGAAGTCCAAATCCCATTGCATTAAGGGATGCTCTACTTGAATGGGATGGAGATGGAAGGATTCTAAATTTTGCTTACCTATGAAAAAGGTACAATTTTTGTAGTTTATAACTCATGCATGTGCATATTTGAATAATTTGGGCTAATAATAACTATCCCTCATTACCTTAATAATAGTAGTCTTTACAGAGAAATGCATCTTAATTCACCATTATGAAAATCTTCTAACATCTTATCTATTTGGTTAGATTATATGCACCTCAAAAGAACTCCATCTATGTATTTATTAAAAAATACACCATAAATAATGACACATGGATTTTATTAGAGTCTTAAACACCTTATTTTATCCTTTTTGAGGCCATGTGGATACTAAATAGTTTGAAAAAAGGTAGCCATGTCTCTAGTATAGCTACTGAGAACCTCATGATCAACTTGTTGACCTTTTTGTAGCAATAGGATTTTCATATTATCATCCATTAAATCTATTTCCAACTGGTCTAATAGGCCTTTTCCTCTCACAAGATTGATAACCTTTATGTCAATGTCATACTCTATGACCTTAGTTATCCAATCAACTCTCTTTTCACATAAGTCCTTGTTCAACAAGAATCCTTTCACACTCGAGTATGAAACCATTAGTTGTATTTTGTTATTTGATAGCATATGTATATATTTTGAAAGAGATATTATGATAATAAGGCCTTTTTTTCCATAAAACCATACCTTAGTTGATAATCCTTAAGATCTTGACTAAAAAATGCAATGGGTTACTCCATTAGATCATTATTTTTTGTACTATTATGGATGATATCCCTCATTTCGCTAAAACACATAAATAATGAAATTTTTATCATAGCATGGATTTATGAGTGTAGGGGCTTGAGAAATTTCTCTCTTGATTGAATCAATGTTATCCTTACCTTCTCTATTATAGCTGAAGATAGTATTCTTCTTGAGCATAGTAGTGAGTTGCTTTACTAAATAAGCAAAGTTAGGAATGAACCTTCTCACAAAGTTGATCTTACCTAGGAATATTTGAAAGCCTTTCATATGACTTAGAAGTGGGATATTCAAGAATGTTTCCACCCTCTCTAGATCAATTTCTAAGCCATCCTTGGAAACCACATGTCCCAAAAATTTTCCTTTATGGACAACAAAGACACACTTATTTGGGTTCAATAACACCCAAAGCTCTCTACACTTGTCAAATACTTACCTCAAGTGATCCATGCGATCAAATTGATGCTTATATAAAATAGTAACATCATCTAAATAAACCAAGATCATGTAATTAATAAGGCCCCTAAATATCATATCCATGGCCATTTATAAGGTTGTAACAACATTAGTAAACCCAAAGGAATTTTAATATAATCATAAGTACCCCACTTAGTAGTAAAATATTTATTATATTGATCACAATATTATATAAGGATTTGGTCATATCCTAAATAACCATATAGAATGGAAAACCTCTCACATACTACAATAGTTTGGAGTATTTACTCCATAAGTGTAATGTGGTGATGATCCTTAAAATGATTCTCTATTTAGGTCCCTAAATTCCACACATAGCTTAATCTACCCAATTTTATTCCTAACAAGGACTAGGTTAGCTACCTAGTAGGTATGCTTTATAGGGAATATGATATTGGCTTCAATAAGCTTAGCAAGTTCTTTTCTCATAAATGGTTCAAGCTAGGGGTTTATAAGCCTATGCTTTTATCTCATGGGTTTGGTACTTGGATCAAGTTTAATGGTGTGTTGGGCAAAATTTGGGTCAAATCATCCAATATCTTGATAGATCCAAGCAAATATATCATCATACTTTTAAATAATGTGAACAAATCTTTAATTCCATATTGCAGGCATACCTTACCATCATATATGGCTATTGTTTTGTAGTTATCATATTTTATTTTCATATTCAAATTCTCCTCTTTGATCTATTAATCCAATTTTAATATGCTTTCTAAGGTAGCTAACCCCTTAGGAAACATGTTTCCCTTTAACTGGGTGATTTAATCCTCATAATGATCTTGGATTTTTTTCTACTTTTAGCTAAAAAATCATATTCATCTTGTATAAAGTTGAGTATTTATGCATAATTATCAAATAATTTCTAATTATCATTGTTGTTCAGACCTATATATCTAATAATTGGCTTTAAAATTTTCTCTAAACTTCTCACAACATCATTAGGAAGGTCATATTGTGACCCCACTATGGAAGCCTATCTGCATCAACATTCTAATTATTTGGCACAACTTGTATGTTGAAGGCATTAAAGCCTTAAATGATATATCATACCCTATATTTTTAGCCCATAAAAAAGTTGTTTTTATATTCAATTTGGCCTTTAATCTAGTTTACAACCAGCTCAATATTCCTAAACACCTGAAGTAACTTTATTCTTATTTTTTTCCAATTAGAGGCCTTGAATGAGTGCCTCATACTCTACTACATTATCAATGTAGATAAATTATAGCTTATATGAGAAAAATTATTCTCCCTTTAAGGAGAGATCAATAAAATACCTACACTAACTCCATTCCTTCTCTTAAAAACATATAAGTATAGATGCCACATGCCCTCAAGATCCTCTTGTCCTTTGATAATATTTGGAAAAATGAAATCCTCTTGAACAATTAAGTAGGTGACCCATCTAGTCTTTTCAATGTGATCATATGGATAAAATTCATATAAATAGTCAACCCACTCATTAAGTAATAAGTTAGGGACCTCTTCAACAAGAGTGGTGGTTTCATGACTAACAACCTCATCACATTGATCAAACATAATGAAATTCACATTCATGGGGTTTGATAAATAGGGTTCAATATGGTCTTTGGATATTGGCTCAGCTCTAATGGTCATCCTTATCCCATACCTGGTCTTAAGAAACATATAGGACTAATTAGTAGACAAATATCCACCTATCTTATCATTGAAGTCATGTGATAAGCATGTAGAAAAATATGAGGGTAAATTAATGAATGAAATATATTGGATAATAGAGATACTTAGATAAGAATTTTGGGTTATATTTAGGATATTTATGATTCCCATAGTCCTAATAGCTAAGTCATCCAATTGGATCACTCCCTTTGAGATATAAGCATACTCTAGACCTATAAAATCAACTATCTTCTTAGGCATGATAGATCTACTTTCCCCATAGTTAATCATATAATTATGGATAAGGTATTTTGTAATTATTAGGGAAATTTAAAATGGAGAGGGTTTACCAATTTGACCACTATATCCTTCCTTAGGTTGGCATAAAATAGTAGGGGAATATACTTATCTTAGTTTACAAAGATAACTTAAAGATTCCTTCAATAAGTCTCTTTCAGCTGAGATGGATAGAGCCTCCCACATGGTCATATTCAAACTAGTTTTCTTCATCTACTCAACAATATTGAAGGCTATTTAATCTCAGTTTATTTATAATTTAGGTACATATGTATCCTCTTTCTAATGTGTGCTAGTTTGGTATTATATTTCCTTAGGGGTTGTATGATTTGATTGAATTTAAAGTCCTCTAATAACTTCCCTCTCCTTAGTATCCTCTTGAGAAGATTAGGAAGTAAGAACTTGAACACTTGAGGAATCTATCCATTATTCCACTACTCTTATTTTGAACCCTATATTGTGGTCTAATGGGGTGCTTTCCTTATTTCAAACCTCATTATAATTTATGGCACAAAATTAACCTTATTATCAATTCAAAAGAGTGGACTAACCTTATACTTGAGCTAGTTCATGCCCTCCAACTTGTGGATAGAGTTCACTATATTATCCCTAGGAAAATGCCATACTATATACCATTAAAGCTTGATTAAGTACCCAATTTACATAAGTTTTATGATTTTATAGTTGGTTTCAAGGAAAACACCATTTATAATCTTACACAAAGTTTTTTTTGTGGGCATAATTACCTTTGAGGTAGTAGTAGCATTGGGGTTGTGACTATTGTAAGACATAACATGATTAATTTGGCCCTATGCTTGAGAGTTTACTTGATAGGGATGCTTATTAGGTTAGAAGGGATGATTATATGAATAATAAGGCCTGACATTATATACTTGATGCCTCTAAAAAAAATAAATTCATTTTCAAAGCTCTATAATAGTGATTTCACCTCATGTAGTTTGCAAGGAGGATTTATCCCTTAACTAGCTAAT
The DNA here is from genome assembly GCA_037957365.1 of Torreya grandis. Lineage (NCBI taxonomy): Eukaryota > Viridiplantae > Streptophyta > Pinopsida > Cupressales > Taxaceae > Torreya > Torreya grandis. Next base: position 158,047 of record JARHVA010009370.1, read on the forward strand.
TGGTTTGTTGGCATAGGAATCAGTGATAGTGTAAGTTGTGTAGGTGGATAAATTCTAGATAAAGTTGTAATGGAGGCCTTGAAGCAATTTTCACATCCTATACAAAATAAGTTTTAGGCTAAATAATATCATAAGCATCTAGGAGGGTTATATCCACTTGGACTAGATCATAACTATTATATCATTGTTTAAGGATCTCAAATAATACAATAAAATAGTGTTAGGGGTAGGTTTAACCAATTTTGGGATCCTATCCCATGATTTTTGAAATATGAAGTTATAATCCACCATGAACTCATATGGATCTCTCTTAATGGTAGTTAGTTTCTCCATGAGTAAATAGTGCAAAATATTGGAATAATCTTTCTTCCAACTCATCCCAATTATGGATAAAACTTGGTTGTATACCTCTATACCATTATAGACCTATACCCTTCAAGGATGTATCTAGAAGACACACAAATATGTTCCCTTGAGTGACATGGTGAATTAAGTAGATGTTTACAACATGGATGTGCTCAATAGGTGTTTTGTATTTTTCACCAATGAAGGATGGGATACTCTATAGGGATTAAATAGGGATATCATCATAATATTGGAGAGCTAATGGACTACATCTATCAATTTTAACAAATAACTAATTCCTTTAGGCTACCATGTGAAATATTTGAGGTGATATTAGGTTGTGTTGGGGGGATTGGTAGTAGAAGGGGGTCTATAATATGGAGTAAACATTATAAATATATTTCTTCTATTTGAACCTAATGGTAAATAAACAAAATTAGTCTCTTTAAATCTATAAGATTCCCTTGTTTTTACTTTTGGCATAGATTTTAGGTACTAATCTAAAACTAAAATCTAATGAATGTCTTTAAAACTCACCAAGTGCATAATATGTGTGTGAAACAACTAAAAATTTCAAATAACAACACCAAATTCTTAAAAAAATCTTCAATTATCTAAAATAGTAGTCTCACTATATGTGCAAGAAACCATTGTTATGTTGAAATGGACCCTATTAGGTCCGAAGACCTTGTTCAACTAACATAATGGAAACACTCCTAAGTGTGGGTGACCTATGATAGGATTTAATCTATGGATAAGGTTAGATATTTATCAAACCATAGTGCACCTAATTTAGGATCATGTTACAACCCTCAAACCTACACAACAAAGCCTTTCTAAACTACACTAAGAATCTATTCATGAAGAGAGAGAATGAAGGTAAAAAATAAAAAATGAGGTGATGTACAAAGATTAAGTATCTCCTATACCTTCCTAAAAAACATAATGAGACTAGTAAAAATTGTATTTTGTTCTCCAAAATCTATAAATTAGGTTAATTAAGCATAATTACTTGATATTAAGGTGGTGGCTTATGCTAAAACTATAAGGGATAACTAAAAGGTCTTACACAAGACATAATTAGTGAACTTACACAACTAATCACTTACGTAACTAGTTGTTATATATCATATTACCTATAAAATACATGCCTACTTATACCAAGGTGAAGGGAGAAAAATCTCTATCACATGTCTATATATATTAAAAGAAAAATAAAATCACAAACGATACAATCTTATAGAAGGTAAAGACCAATATTATTTAATTCGAAGGCCTTGATCCAACATTATAAGTCTCTATAGAAGTAGATTTTTATTATATCCAGTAGAGGGATACCATATAAAGAATTTTATCCCCATATATAAGAAATGATACAATAAAGGAGAAAAAAACTAACAGACTGCATAAATATAACTATAACATCGTATCATAATTTAACCTATGCAAGATCAATAAAAGTAAAAATTAGGAGCATTGAACTCTCCCAAATGCATTAGGCTTTATCATGAAGGTCTCTCAATGAAAGTTGATGTAGTAGTGGAGGAGAAGGCCTTATTTTCTATTATTTTTGTCATTATGAGTGATTATTGATGATTAACATGATATTTCATGGCTGATATCCTTGAGAAACACCTACATTAATTACCTTAATTCACCCCATTCCACCTTCATGCATGTCAAAGCTTGTTTCATGTTTGACTTCCAAGTAGACCTCCTATACCATTTAGAGCCTTGAAGGTTTAATTTCCATGATTAAAACTTCATGCAGGGGGTTACAAACCTTGAGAATAAATTTATAACACCTCATGTATTTACCATTCATAGTCTTAAAATATTAGTCAAAAGACCTATCCATTGTGCTTGTCATGCTTTAAATATGATGGAGTTGAATATTTAAAATTAGACTTGGAGATTATGTGAAGGTCACTTGGAAGAGTTTAAAATATTGTGTTTCATCATAATTTCTCATAAAATCTCTTTAATATTAAAAAAAATACATTTTCATGCTTTGAAGGTCCCATTTTTCCTTCTCATTCCCTTTGTAAACTTACAATAGGCTTGTTATATTTCCTATTCTCATGTATCCTTTGGCATATAATCTTATTTAATGCAAATTACATGAATTTAAAATAAGCTTAAAAAAATCCTTAATACAATTTTACTTATCATCATAACCTTTCTTGATTTTATAATACATCAAACTTGTCCAAAATACCTTTAAGTTGGTCATTAGCTTGCTAAATGTGCCAATGGTTTTGTATGCAATATTATGGAACTACAGAGACTTAAATTTTATATAAAAACATTATATACTATTATTTATAATCCTTTACATATTTAAATGTATCTTAGGAGATATTGGATTCATTTTATAAGCCTAAGAACTTATTGAATATGCTTAAAACTTCCTCAACATATCAGCTAGGCATGCAAGTGATGCTTCTTGAGCTAAGATCCTCTTATTGTATCATTGTGTATTTTAGTAACAAGGTTTTAGAAAGCCTAAAATCATAGGAACCTTCCAAATTCAAGGGAATTTTGAAAACTTGTTTTGGGCCTCTTGGTGTTAAAGCCATGATCTTCCTATTTTTTTCAATCTTTAGGGTTGGTAGATTGTTTCTAGGCATCAACATGTACATTTTATGCATTCATTATTTATGAATTAATTAAAACTTATAAATAAAATTTGATACTAATTTAACTTCCTCAACTAGGCCTACAACCCTTTTTTATTTCACATTGGTGGTCTTAGAGATATCTTGATCTTATATAAGTTAGCAGACTTGTATCTTTACTTCCAACTCCTCAAAGAGTCCTAGAAGGATTTTGAGAAAAATGTTATAGTTATGTGAATTTCATACCAATTTTTAAAACCATTAAAACCTTGGTGACAAGTATTCTCAATCCTTCCTATAATCTTAAAATTTCACCAATCTCGCCTACAACTTTCATAATTACCTTGCACTTACTCATTAGTTAGTCATGAAACATATGGGACAAGCCTGTAGGCTTGATTTGGCTTGGGAGAGTTGCTCCATTCTACATAAACATTTTTTTAAAGGGTATTTAGGTTATAAAATACATTATAGGTCTACCTACTTTTGAATCATTCTTTGAAACCTTATATTAATATTAACTAGGCATGAGTGGAAACCTTATCAAAAAGAAAACTTGTTTCTTACTACATCACAACCTTATAGATTCTTCCCTTTATTTTATAAGGTCATGCCTGGAACACTATAATCCACTTGAGATGATGTGGATATCTCCTTCAATACCTTGGAAACCCCACTATCAAGTAACCATTATTAGAATTCTCTGGAAATTGCTTTAATTTTGATCAATGGAATCTTCTTTGAAGTTTGAAAATCTTGAAATTTATTCAACTATAATTTCAATTTTGAATACCATGAATTCTTGTATGCAAGTGTTTAAAGGAGTACTTAAACTTGTATAAGGTTAATAACATTGGATATGTGGAATTAGTAATTTGAACCAGACTCTTCCTAGTTATATAATTATAGACTCTTATGAATCTTCCCAAGCATATAATTCATTATTATGTACTCTTATAACTTGAAAAATTCTTTAAGAAGCTCTTTGGACATTCCTATTACCTATAATTCCATGTTTATTTTCTAAAAACTTATTTTCTATCTCTTAAAAGAGTCTTTTAGATTTGGAAAGGCACTTATATTAACCTTTTAAAAATAAAGACTCATGAACCTACCTCTATAGATATTGATATCACTCTTTGACCTGTAACTACCATATTGATACTTTCATTGAATCCTACATCCATGTGAGCTAGAAAATTTTCATACAACTACTTGATACTTTATAAATTTTAGTCCTTTAGACCTAAAATTTACTCATTATCCCATATTGTATTCATTATTTCATTTTTTCCAACATTTTATCTTTATATTAATACAATCATACCTTTTAAAATAACATTTAGGCTTGATAAGGCTTTGTAGAGTAGGCTCATTACCTATAGGCTTACAATCCTATTATAAGAGTTTTAAAGTCATAAAAACTCTCCACCTCCTTATTTTTGATATACAGGTGTATAGAAACCATCAAAGAACTCTTGAAATCTTATCTAATTATCTCCATGATGTTCCTCAAGATATTATCCCTCTTTTCACAAAACCTTGCTTTTAATTTCTAAATCACTTTGTAACATACTTGACATCTTCAGGAAATCTTGTCTCACAACCTTCCAAGGGGATTTGAGACCTTGAAGCATGGTGAAATAATATAATTATTGTTTGGGTATTATTGATGTAGAGAGAGATTTTATTGAATTTTTATGACCCTTTAACCAAGAGAAAAATATCTTAAAATATGTTTGGGAACATCATCCTTTGCAGACTTGTGCATATCATTTTCAAGCTTCAAACCTCATTCAAACCCTAAATTTAAATCCCATGGGATTAAAACCTTATGTATATTATCCTAAGGAATATTGGAATCTTATTTATACCATTTAACGATCAGGTATTTCACTTGAGTAAGGTATAAAACAACAAAAAGTAGATTCATGGGTTCTAGGGTTTAACTAGGTTTAGGATTGCCTATAGTCTTCTTGACCATCTGACATGTTTTGAAGCTTTCCAATCTAGTTTGATGGATCAAGATGGTTATTAATGAACCTATTAACTAATCCATCATCCATTCCTTTTCATGCATTTGGATACTTCACACAAACCTCTAACCATGCCTCTCTTAAGCTATTTACAAGTAATTTTAGGGATTCCTAAGGTTTTTCATCGACATGTATCTCCATCACTACCTAAAAACAACTATATATAGATATTAAATACATCCCTATGTCCTATAATGGTTATATATATCCATGTAATCCTTAAACAAATGTGGCTCATCTATGAAATCTACCTATAGGTGCATATAAGCAAGGTTTTGACTTAATTTTACTCTATTTGAAGGATTATGAGCCTATTTATCTTACTTGAAGGCATGTGAAGGCCTAAGTATGATGTAGGGACCCCATATAGCCTTATTTTTTACTTGAAGACCATTATGAGGCTATGAAACTCAGATAAAGACCTCTTAAAAACATGTGATTTATTTTTATTCTCCATGTTTGAGAGTTTCATGCCTTGTTTTACATATTAAAGAATCAAGGAGGCTTGGTAAATATTGTAGGTTATTGAAGAAGGATTTTTTATCCTTTTTCCATGCATGAAACTTATATAAACCCTAAATCTTATGCATTCAAGACCAAAACCTAAAATTTTTTAGGCTTTCACTCATTGTTCATGGCTTGTTTTCATGTGATTATACTTGAAACCTATCATTTATTTTATGAATGAAATTTTAATTTTCATTGAGAAAATTACATGAGGTTCAAAGATCATAATAAATTCAAAATCATGGGTTTTCCTCTATTGTAATTGTAGTAAAACATTAAAAAAGGATGGTGACCCATATTTCGAAGCTTTTGTCCTTGAGGGGGGTTTCAAATCATGAGAAAACTTTGACCTTGTTGTCTTGACCTTGAGAATGTATTCGATAGACCTATAAGAAAAATATCATAATAATGAAGCTAGCATGATCATTCTTATGATGGATAATAGTTTTTTTTTTATTCACTCCTCCATGTTAAAGGAATTGAATGTCACCAAGAAACAAGAATGGAGGGAAACCATCAGGTCAAATATATCCCTTCACCATTTATAAAGACTAGAGCGTTTGAGGGGTTGTCAAACATAAAGATTATTTTATGGGACATTATAAAACATTTAATCCCCTCTATAATTCCTTTAATGAATGAAACAAGACCCCTTGATCCTTTATGGACTCATAAACACTTTGCTAGGATATTTTGCCTTATTTCATGACATTATGAGTGATTTTAAGAATCTTTGGCTTCATTTCACATTAATGACACTTGAATAATCCTATACAAATATATCATGCCGACAAAAAAATGACTTAGACTCTATTTTAAATTCATTCACCCTTGAAAAGTATCTCATATCTCCAACTATCGAATAGGCCTCCCTAAGACATCATGGCCTTAAGATGACATATTAGATATTATTAAAAAATATTGTATTGGAGATCAACTTGAATAATTATATACATGGAATGGGGATTTAAAATATAAGAAAGACCTTAACAAGTCCCTAGACACACATTTTTACATTGAAAACCAACACAATAGACATCCTATAAGGACTAAAACCAATTCTTAACCTTAGAAGTTGATTGTTAGGCCTAGATAATGAAGAAAAATGTTTAATGAGATTATGAATGACCTCAACATACCATTTTTTGGGTTGACACATTATCATGATGTTGTTTTCAAGGACTATACTCAGTTGATTTTGAAATAAAATGTCCCTCTCTAAGCATGTCAAGTATCAAGGGACCAAAGATGAATATCCCACATTTATTTGGAAGAATGGGTCTATTTCTAATAAAATAGAAACCTTATTTTGATCCTAATAAATAATATATGAATACAATTCCAATTTGGGTTAAATTGCCTAGGTTTCCCTATGAGTTTTTGTAAGAAGATATTTTTATTGTTACCATTAAGATGATGAGTTAATTAATATAAATTTAAGTGGTTACTATATATAAATACAAATTAATATTTTCTAGGATTTGTGTTAATGTTGTTGATAGGAAACCTTTACAAAATTTAATTAATCTACATTATTTTCTAGGAGATTAGAATCAAAATATATAGTTTGAGGATTCCCCATTGAAATTCAATATGTGTTCAATGTTGTGTCATATTACCAATGCTTGAACTATTAAAATAAAATATGATGGTCTAAAAATAAAGATATAAAAGTTTGACACAAATTAGAAAATATAGCCATCAAAAATCAAGATGACAAGAGCAATCAAATTCATGATAATGAGAATCCAATGGATCAAATTCAAACTCTTGTAGTGACTAAAATATGTAATGGAAAGAAGGAGATAACCTAAAAACTAGGTATAAATGAGGTAGATCAAAAGAATATTAATATTTTTGAAGGACCAATCTTAGAAGATAAGATATCTAGCCCCATTGATGATGGAAAGATAGAGAAATAATTATTAAAGAGATAAATGAGTTGGAAAGAGTTTTAGAAACATATATAGATGGTTTTATTTCCTCAAAATTTAAAATATGATAACAACTATAGGAAGGATATTTAGAAAAATTGGAAATAGTTCTTTGTTATTTAAAACATGGGGAGATAACTCATCCTAATGTGTGAAATGAAATTACTACTCTGGTTCCAACTATTTGAAGAAATATGGAGAAACTATATCTGAGTTGGGAAAAGACTCTGGTACTCTAGATTCATCTATTAAAATATTATGTAATAAACTAATTATGATCTATGCAAAGATGATGGTACTCTAGCTTCAATTAATACAAGAATATAAACAATATCAATAATAATTGGAAAGCAAAATATGGATGTATAAGATACTAATAATGTGTGAAAACTAATAAACAAGGAGTCTAGACTTTAATCAGTAGAGAAGGAAATAGTTGATGGTATCTAGATGACTCTGACAACATCTAGGAACTATTTATCAATGTCAAAATGATTTTCATTTCATGGAAGATAAGAGGTCTTAAAAACTTTTCCAAACATAAGATTCTGAAAGACCTTATCTATAATCACAAACCAATGATTATAGTTATTAAAGAAATGAAAATGTCTTCTAATATGATTTTGAACATGAAAAATAGAATATAGAATAATGCTTCAAGGTTTGTTGTAATTATGGATGGATTTTATAGAGGATTGATCACTTTATGGGATCCGTCTTTGTTAAAGGTTAATATTATGATTTATAATAACCATAAAATATGTATTCCTTTTACTAATACCTTGGATAACTATATTTAGGTGTTTTCTAATATTTACGATCCTAATAGTTATGTTAGTAGAAGGAAATTATGGGAAGAGCTTTCTAATTTAAGTAATTTCTATAGAAATATAAGTTGGATAATTTTTAGGTATTTTAATATTCTCTCATATATGGAGAAGAAGGGTGAAAGACATGATTTAAGTATAAGTATGGATGATTTTAATAATTTTATTTCCAAAAACATATTGATTGATATTGACCTAAGGGGATCAGCCTTTACTTGGTTAAAAACATAACTTGGAGAATACCTTAGATGGGTTCATCTTGATACATTTCTTGTCTCACCTAGTTGTTTCTTTTACCACAATTTTGTCTTTATTTTCATCCTATAATTGGATTGGATCAGAATCCTATTGTGTTTAACCTCAATGTTGACTCTAAAAGTAATAAAAGTACTTTCTATTTTGAAAAAAATTGGTTTCTCCATCCTAATATTGGGGACATAATTAAGGAGTGGTGGAATCATAAAATCAATGGGTCTACCATGTTTAGACATATTAATAAACTCAATAAGGTTAAAATTCTAATTAAGAAATGGAATTGAGATATTTTTGGGAATAATTTTGAGAGGAAAAAGAGTATTAAAGAGGAATTAGTTTTTGTTTTCAATACCAAGTTTTTAAATTTTTCCACTCTTAAACACATAATCTCTAATAATATTATTGAAATCCAAAAATACAATGTGGATTCTATCTCTGATGTGCCTTTCATTGGCAATAAAGTTACTTATTTTTTTAAAAACTTATTTTATAAAGATGATTCTCTCAATATAGATCAAGTTAATAAGCTTTTAGATTTTATTCCAAATTTTATTAACCTTGTGGATAACCTTAGTCTCTCTACATCTATTTCTATTGAGTAGGTGGGTTTTGTGGTTTCATCTATGGAAGGGGATAAATCTCCCACTCATAATGGATTTATAGCAACCTTTTTCAACATTTTTGGGAATTGGTTAAATTGGATGTTACTATTATTGTGGATGAATTATTCACCTATAACAAGATCCTCAAATAAATTAACAACACTTTCATTTCTCTCATTCCTATGTTATTAGGATCTAAATATTTTAATATATTTCATCTTATTATTTTATGTAATATGACGTATAATATTTTTACTAGAGTTCATGCTATGAGATGACAACCTCTTGTTCATTCCATCATTTATGATTAAAAAAAAGGAGGATTTATTAATGGTAAACAAATTCAATATGGAATTATGTTAGTCCATGAGATTATAATTCTATGAAAAATGTAATATATAAGGAATGCTATTAAATCTTGACATGAATAAATCTTATAATAAAGTCTCTTTGTAATTTATTGAAATATTTTTGGAATAGTTTGACTTTGATGTTACTTACTACTTTTATTTCTACAATAGTTTTATCTATTTTTATTAATGGATTTATAGTTGTCTTCCTTCCAAGTGCCCATGGGATTAGGAAAGTAGACCCCTTATATTATTTCCTTTGTATTATATTAATTAAATATCTTAGTAGATCCTTATCATCTATTGTAAATAATGTAATACTGAAAGGTATTAAACTTTATTTAAATGTTGATCCTATAAATCATCAACAATTTGTTGATTATGTGATCATATTATCCAAAGACTCTATTAGACAAGCCAAGTTTTTAAATAATCTCCTTAAGTAATATGAAAACGCTTCAGGACAAAAAACTTAGTATGGAAAAAAGTAATCTCTTTTTCATTAATACTCTTTCTATTAAGCAACATAGAATTTCTACCATTATTGGGTGCAAAGTAGAATAAATTCCTACGTCCTATTTAAATATGCCTTTAGTTTTGTAAAAAAACATTGTTAGGATGTGGAGTTATTTATTATATAGATTTCAAAAGAAATTGGTTGCTTATAAGGGTAAGTTATTGTCTCAAGCTAGTAAATTGATGTTGATTAAAATCATCTTTCAAAATTTTCCAATTTATAAACTTCTAAATATAAGGGTTGGTAATTGTCTCAAGCTAGTTAATTGATGTTGGTTATAAGCATCTTTCAAAAATTTCTAATTTATCTTATGTTTATTTTTAAACTTCTGAAGACTATTCTGGGGAAAGTGGAGAGTATTTAGAAAAGGTTTCTTAGTTAGGGTCTAAAGTAATAAAAATATTCCCTTTGGTTTCTTAGGATAATATTTGTTGTCCATTTAATTAGGTAGGTTTGTGGATTCACAAGGTGAGGCATATGAATAAAGAATTAACTTCTAAATTGGGTAGGAGGTTTCTTAAGGAAATAAATTTATGGACTGACTTATTAAAATAAAAATAGTTTTAAAATTGGGATAATGTTTCTTGGATTCAGTTTGATAAGCTTCCATAAGGCTCATCCTTTTGGAATTGGTTAATCATATACAGGCATATTATTTTGAAAGGTTCTAAATGGAAAATTTTAGAGGAAATAAAGTTAAAATTTGGGAGGATAAATGGAACCTTAGCCTTTCTCTTATTCAAGTTTATCCTTGGAATGAAATTTATATTAATATCAAAATAAAAAATGGGAATATGGTGCAAGACTATACCTTTGATTATAGAATTGGTAGAGATTGGAATATGTTACAATTGGATTTTTCTACCCCTAATCAATCTAATATCGCATCTAATATTAATTTTCTACTTAAAATATATTTCATAGGAGGGGATTTAGGGGAGGATTGAAATTATTTGGTTAGATACTTTAGATGGTGAATTTTTAGTTAAATTAGGATATAAAGTGCCTATTGAAACTATCTTTCATGGGTTTCTATGGGATAAATTATGGAATAAAACACTAATCCCAAAATTTATTTTTTTATTTTTGTTGGAAATCTAAAATAAATTTATTATTGTTGAAAATATCCAAAAAAATAGGATTGTTAATTCCTAACCATCATGTTCTTTGTTATAATGATTGAGAAACTACTCATATTATGTTGGTTTTCCCCTTTACCTTTCAAGTCTTTGGTAATATTATTGTTAAGTTTGGGGTAGACTAGGTTTTACTAGTTTCTCTTTCTAATCTCTAAAATCAATGGAACTCTCCCTTCAATCACAAAAATATTAAAATTCTTTGGTCTATGGATCTCCCTCATATTTCAGGGGGAATTTGGAAAGAATGAAACTCCAAAAAATTTTAAGTGGTCAAGAGTAAAGTGGATGTTGTTGCTCTTAAATCAATAATTTTGTTGAAGGATAACTTGGCTATTTGAAAATATTTACAAAGTTATCAGGTTACTGGTTATCAATCTATTTTAGATACTAGCTTGGTTAGTAATTTAATTACAAATCATTTTGGGATTCATAAAAGACAATCTATGAGTATGAAAAAATGGATTTTACCCTCTCTTGGGTGGGTAAAATGGAAAACCTTGATGTCTCTTCTAAATTAAATATAGGTTTGGTGGGTGGTGAGGGATTTTAAGTGGTAATAATGGTAATATCATTATTGCCTTTTCTATGAATTTTGTTGTCTAAATTAGTGACACAATGAAAGATTTGGTTATGTTATGGGGTGTTAGATTAGCTAAGGAGGTGGGTTCCAGTAATATTTTCATTCAAGGAGACTCAAAATATCATAAATTTTCTTCTTAGTAATAAATCCCCTATATATACAATTAGTTATATCATCTTAGATATTCATGTTATTATAGAAATTTTCCAATAAACTTTAGCTACACATACTTTGAGGGAGGGTATTAAAGCTGAATATTAGTTTGTGAATATGGGAACTCAAATTTAAGACAATTATAAGTGGTTTAATGATTTTGATTTATCTATCCAAGTTATCCAGATCATTAAGGTTGATAGGTCTAGAATTTGTTTTTAAATTTTTTGGTGGGATCTTAGACTCTCACTTTTCAAATGCTTCATTGCATGTGTCCTTTTATATTTATAAGAGTACCAAATTTAATAATGTTAATTTCATTGTTAGGATTTGTCTTACTAATTATAGTTTCATGATTATTAAATTTCATTACATGTGTTTAGATAGACTGACACATCATCATAAAATAATTCATATCTTCATGAAATATTATGGGAAATATTTTTGGCACATGGGAGTTGATGCTAGATCATAATAGTGTATTTTAAAGAAGTCTTCCTATAATAAAAATCATAACATTGATTCAAGGATGATTGATGGTGTCATTATATTTCCTAATCACATCAAAATTACCTTGGTTGTTTATTGTTAGGAGTTTGGAAACAAAGACTACATTTTTATTTATTTGTGCTTACATATTAATTAGATGGGAAAGGACCTCTACCTAATAGAACCATATTTGTTAAAATACTGAATTAGAATAAAATAAAGGGATGATGAAATGAATCAATTCCATAATCCTAGTGAGGTGCATGTGTCATACCAAGGTAGATATTTCAAAAAGCACTACCTAATCTCTAACTTGAAGTTTCCTTACAAATTATGAATTATATCACATTGGATGAAAGGTATGGAGTATTTTTTTTGTACAATTTTTATATTTTAAACCATTTTAAACACAACACTATATTTTACATTCATTTTTATTTACTTATGTCTTTGGAGTAGTCTATGACTAAAATCCATCTAGGCAATGCTCCTCTTCCCCATCATGAAGCCCTTATTGAAATTTTGCATAATCATGAGAAATCACTTGGTTTTGTTCCCTCCTCAAACATTTATTTGGTGGATCTTTAAATAAAAATCAATTCCAATTCAAATTGTAAAGGTAAAAATCCTAGACATATGACCATATATATTAGGATTCAAGATAAATCCCTTACTTTTACTCTCTCAAAATCCTTTGTTAAGAAGACTAAGGTTTTTATTGTTTCATATTATGATGATAAGGATGACAAGGTGACTAATTCCAAGATTTAATTAATATAAATTTGGGTTGTATGTTCATATCCAAAAGTAATGCACTAAGCTTATTTTTGAGATAACTAAATTGAATAGGGATGCTTTGCCTATGAATATGCATAGGGTGGGAAAAATAAAGATAGAAGAAGATGATGATGTGTTTATTACTGATGTCCACAATAAGATGAAGTATTTGATGGTAGATTTTGAGTTTGATAGAATCTTGTTGGGTTAGATTTTTAAGGAAATGAATATTGAGGTCAGTACTACTAGTTTTCAACAATATAAAGTTATTGATAAAGGGGAGAGTATGAGAATTCAGGACTTTAAAAAATAGAGTGGAAAGGCTAGAGAATGAAAATAATATTATATAAGGTAACATATATAAACTATTATAGATGATTAAGATGATCATAATAAACTATATCTCTAATATAAATATGATCAAATAATTTATTAAACCTGATAATTAATAACATGTTGATACCTGTTTGAGCAACATGACTAGAGGAGTTAATAAAGATAAATAAACAAACATTATAAATAATGGTCAAGGAATAGAACCATGTCATTAAGGACATTAATATGTAATATATATTGTTTTTTTATTGTTTATGGATATGATTGTGATGTTTCTTTGATGTATTATTGTTGTCTATTCATAGCCATATTGATGCATTTCTATTAACTATCTTGTTTTATTTCAACATTCAACATCGGTCATGGTTTTTTATAATGGGGTGTGACCTATTCAAAAATTATATTTTTAACCTTAATAATAAAATAAAATTCAATGTTAAAATGAAAATAAAATAATAAAAATTCATATCACATTAAGACATATGATAATTTTTTGTACATATCCTATTCTAGTCAAATATCAAACTATGAAGTTAGCCTCATGATAGAGCTAAGGTATTGTATACAATAAAAACAACATGTTAACCTTAATAAAATTGAGTTCCTAAGATTTGTTTGAGAAATTTGATGAAGATATGGTGTGATGATGGATCTAAGGATTAGGTATATTAGGTTTAGGTAAATGAATGATATTTTTGATGATGCACTAAAAAGTATGATCATGAAAATAATATAATAATTATCTTGTGTCACACTTATTTTTGAGATTGTCTAAATGAGAGGAAATATAACTCTGAGGTCCCTCAGTGTGAGTGAGGACAAGATATCAGAGTCCTTATTCAATGATTCATATGAGGAATTTGGTGTAATTAAGATGAATAAATCTATGGAACTAGTTGAATCTATTTGGCTAGATAGGTATAGTCAATGACACATTGAGTGAATGATATATGATAAGACTAGTTATAAGGAGGAAAAAAATAAGAATATTTCATGTCTATACTTAGATATCCTTACATTAGTAGCCTCACATGTGAATAGGTTTAATTATAGGTTGTGCTTATACACATTATTTATCATCATGAAGTTGAATTGGTGTATGATAAAATTTAAAATGGTAGTGGAATAAAATAATTCTAAGTTAAGTTCAACATTAATGTCACCTTTAATGTTTCTATTGTAAATAGGAGATATAGCTCTAGTAAAACTACTTTATGTATATCAATACAATTTCTTTGAGAGTATCATATAAATAGGAAAGGTAACTATGTGATGATTGTATGAATCATGAAGATATTTTTTGTCGATTTAATTAGTGAAATTATTACTTTGGATGTGTATGATCAAGGTTTAGGCTTGTACTCATTCTGACAAGGTTTGTTTACTTATATTCTTGGGTATTTTGATAGTACTTTGAGAAGAAAAGTGAACTATGTTATTAGTTTAAAATGAAGTTTCTACAATGATTAAGTGAATAAATAAAATTAAAATAGATTAAATTTTTTTTATTTTTAATTTTTTCAAATTTTTTTAACGCATGCAAGCTCTAAAAATTAAAATCTATATGGATGATGTAAGTGATGATTTTGGGGTTCTCTAGTTTGATTGTGATTCTTTGCTTATGTACACTAAATAAATTAACTTTATTTTTTTGTATTTTTAATGGATTAAAAAATATAATATGTAATTATAATTTCCAAAACATAATTGAATATTAAATCTAAAACTTATAAATTACAACTACTACTATTTATAAATTAATTCACATGTGAAATATAAAAGGCTTAATTTTTTTAAGTTTGGAATGATTGCTTATGAATTTAGACACTATCTATGAATTATATATAACCTTAGTCTTGTACACTTATAAAAATTTAGACATTAGTTGTTACTCTTAGTTTTAGACCTTTCTTACTTCTGTAAGTCTTACATCTACTATCTCTTATGCCCCTTGGCCTATCTCTTAGTCTGAGCAACCTTATGATGATGACCCAAGACTTATATCTTGATTTTAATATTTATAAATTTCATATCCTTCACCTCTATAGGTTTTGAGCTTGTACCTATTTTATTTCTCCCTAAACACTTGTGTCTGAGACAAATACCTATGTCGACATATGTGTCTCTTTCTAACACAAGTGTACAGTGCCTTAAAGTCATCTAATTTGTAAATGAGTTGGATCCCAATGGTTGGCATACATTCTTTAATGTGGGATATTATATAAAGGGATTGGTATAAATAAATATTAATCACCATTTATACCTCACCTATAAAAAACCAAGGAAACTTATTAAAAGCATTTTATTAAGAATATTGAATAAATATTTCCTATTTTTTCATATTTTAATATTAGTCATAGGGATAAAACATCTACAATTATTAATTACTAAAGGAACATCCCAAGAGATATATTTTTCAAGTTACAAGCTAGGTCAATATTATACTTTATTATCACACATTGCATGATTCACACACAAGCCAGTGCATAAGGGAGAAGTATAAAATTTAAAGGCTCTCTTCTGATTACTAGCTATGTGAGTAGCACTCATTGATAGAGGGGTATTCAGCTTAGCTTGACACTATGTCCCCAATAACCCATTTACCATAACTAATATGAAGATAAAAACTAGGGTTTGATCATTTTAAAAGGAGTGATAGTCCATGAACCATATATAAATGCATCAAAGTGAAGGTTAAAATAAACCAAAATCATCTGCATGCTCACATCCTATTCTAATAGATATTCCCCATAGAATACCTACGTCTAACCTAGAAACTAGAATCGATGCAACTATTCCAAGATGATGCAAATGACAATGGCTATAAAGTAAAAAAATCCAAAATTTGGTGACTATTCTATAATATTCTTATATATACACTCCATTTTAATAACTTTATGTGTAAAAATTTCAAAAAGGTATTATTTACTACAAATTTTATAGAAACTGATCTAATATCATCTGTTCATTCCAATTTCCTCTATGTATCTAAAGTACAAGTTTGAATTTACCTTGGGGTATCTATAGGTGTGATAATTCACCATATGAAATTTTTTCAATTTTCATTCTATTAATTTTATTCAGTCAATATTTATTCTCTAATCAATTCATTAATTCTCCTCTGATCACTTAATTCAAATATTTATCATTATCTTATCATTTCCTTTAATCATTTCTTATAATTAAATTCTCTACATTATATTAATTAAATTGATATTTATTTATTTTAATTAAACATTATTCTAATTAAATTCTCTACATCATATTAATTAAATTTATTTTTAATTAATTTAATTAATCATTCTTCTAACTCTAATTCTATATAAATGGAATTACAAATTCTTTTCAAATTTTATGGCCTATTTTCTTTCTCCTTCCAAAAGGTATCTTCATTTGAGAAAGAATCTTGAGATCCAATGGAATATTATTTTGTGAGCTGACCAATTAATAATAAAAATAATATGAAGGATTATTATCGACCCTTCATCTTTGAGATAATATTAAGGGCCCTTAATGAATCTTGTGAGATATTTTAGGAAGCATTCTCAACCCTTCATCTTGGAAATAAGATAAAGTTCCCAAATTGTTTATCCATGTGCTTTCTTAAGAATGGTTCTCCACCCTTCATTTTGGAAATAAAATAAAGGGTCCACATTAAAACTTAAAAAAATAGTTTGAAGAGAAATATCCACCCTCCATATTACATGCAATATGGAAGGATCATATTGATCCCCCTTGGGATATTTTGAGGAGTATCATCCACCCTTCATCTTGGACAACATGAATGGATCATGTTATCAATCCATGTGTTTATCTATGTGCCTTGTTGAGGATGAATTTAAAACCATCCATATTGGAACCAATATTAAGGGTCCTCATTGATTTTAAATTTCTCTAAATATATCCCTTCACCTTATAATTTTTGGATGATCATGTTTTATAATGAGTGATGTCATATTCTTAAATTCTCTTATGCATCAAATTACACTCTTCATCAATTCAACTACTCAAAATTTCAAATTAGATGTTTCATCATGAAATGACATTGAAAAATACATATTGAGACTACATATGAGGCACATTTTCTTATAATAATGTGAAAACTCCTAAGTGGAAGGTAATCATACTTCTTATCTTTCCTTGATTTTGGTTTTGTTTAGCTTTGTTTTATGCTCATCAAGGTCCTAGGCTCAATTATTTATGTTTCATTTGCATTTTTTGATTGATTTATTTTAAATTATGAAAATAAAACTTGTGAAAAATCCTATGGATAGATATGGATTGCTTGGTGGGACTCAACTCGCATCCCATAAATTCTTCTAGTCTCTTCATTAGTATTCTAGTTAAAAATATTTATTATTATTTTTCAAAGAAATATATGGTAAAATGATCATAAATTTTTATTTATTATCTTTTTTAATATGAAATTATTCATGACTGTGAATATTTTTCTTATAAAAAATCTCTCAAATTTTTATTTAAAATTGATTTATAGTTTAGGAGTTATGGTCAAATTATTGACTTCCACCTTTTATTTCTAATTTAGTTCTTTGGCTAAGAAACAACTAGTAAAATGATCATAAATTTTCATTTGTTATATTCTTTAATATAATTTTTTATAGGAATTTGGATTTGTCATATAAAATACATATTAAAATTTAGTTTAAAAATAATTTTTATTTTAAGATTTATGGTGAAACTATTAACTCCCACCTTTAATTTCTAATTTTATTTTTGGGCTAAGAAAACAATAGTAAAATGGTCATATATATATATATATATATATATATATATATATATATATATATATATATATATATATATATATATATATATATATATATATATAATCTATATTTTTGTAAAGGTGTGTGGATTTGTATTGTGAAAAACCTATAAAAAATCATGAAAAAAATTATATTTTATAATTCATTATTAAAATATTGACTGCTTCTTTTTATTTTTATTTTTATTTTTATTTTTATTTTTATTTTTATTTTTATTTTTATTTTTATTTTTATTTCTATTTCTATTTCTATTTCTACTTCTATTTCTATTTCTATTTCTATTTCTATTTCTATTTCTATTTCTATTTCTATTTCTATTTCTATTTCTATTTCTATTTCTATTTCTATTTCTATTTCTATTTTAGTTTTTTAACATTTTGTTTGTATATTTATGCATGCCAAAGACCCACCAAGAAAAAAATGTTCACTTTATTTTATTTTAGGTTAAAAAAGGGTGTGGTTATTCATGTAAACATATATTATTTTTTCACATTTTCCTTTGGTGTTCTAAAACAATTCATCTCTCAATTTAATGTTCTAAAAAAGAATTCATCTTTCAATTTGGTACTATAAAACATGTTTATTTATGTTCATATTTATTAAATTATTTATTTAATTGTTCTTATGTGATTTTTTCACACCTATGATCTCCCCTTTGATTGGGTAACTCAGGAATGTGGAGGTGTTTGTTTGCTTTTATCTTGAGATATTTGCCTATTATGATCTTCACTTACCCTTACTAAGATTCATGTGAATAAAAATAACAATACATTCTATTTATATTTTGTCTATGTGATTGGGGTGCCATTTCCTTCTTACAAGTACTTAGGTTATGGTGACTAGGATGTAAATGACCATTGTTCTTCCCAATCCCATTATTTGATAGATTATACAAATTGAGGTTACATCAGTAGGATTTTACATGAAAGGTCCCATAGAGATTGAGTTTTCTATTATCAGTTCACTAAAATATTAGGGTTAAAGTGGTGTTAAACGGACAAGACATTTTGGTGAATGGGCCATTAAATATCGATGTCTAATTGACAAATTATTTTACCCATGTATCACAAGGTATATTAGGACCATTTAGAAATCCTATGAAAACTTTAGCATGTGATCTTTTGGACATAAAACATTCATTGACGAAAGGTTACAAAGGTAAATGCACCTAAATATATTTTTTACATAATTTGTTTTTGAAATAATGGTAGTATTAGAAAACTACCAATAACTAAATTAATTACTTAAATATTCTTAAACTTTTAATCCTCTCTCAAGTCAAGTATATTGAAATAATCGGGGAATGTGGAGTATTATCATGTAAATCACTAAATTAGGGTCATAATATTCAGGGTTTCATTGATTAGTTGTGGTGTAAAAAAATTTGTCATAATTTATGTGCACCTTAACAAAGAGGCATTACTTGTTTAATTTTTAGGTCCAAACTATTCCCTTCTTCAGCCATTTTTTTAAACACATACATTCCTTGTCTAAAATTGCACTGTTATTCTATCCATGTCAATCTAGACACATTCTAATAATTTTACAAAGTTTATAGTTCAATCCACTTTAAGAATAGGATTGAATTCTAATATCATTACCATTTTCTCATGTTTAAATCAAACCTATTTAATTCCAATTCAGTCAATTGTTCATAATCAAACTATTATAAAGTTAACTCTATGCTAGAATCAATTCAATTTGAGTCAAGCATTCAATCATATTTTTCAAATAATGTATCAAAATCTATTTCAAATCAAGTCCAAACCTAATTTACACTGACCTAAACAAAATCACATTCAAATTAGGTTAACTTTGATCAAGGTACACCAATTCAAATCATTTAAATCACATCTTATCTTTCCATTAAATATCCCATACCTATTAGTTAGGACTGATAAAGTCATGACATCCATTATTTCTCTCATTTTAAATCATCTAACATCAAATTCCAACTTGAGCTTAAAAAATCCAATCAATCTTCCCTACTTGGGGCTAACCTAAATCAAATAACTCTTAATTGATTTTTCCCTACTTGGGGCCAATTTCATTTCAATCAACTCATTTTTTTCCTACTTTGGGCCAATTTTATTTTAATATTTCTGATTACATGTATCCTTGCTTGGGGGCATCTTTTGATCAGTCTTCTATTACATTTCCATTAAATTTTATGGCATTCACACCAAATCAAGATAAAACCTATGAATAATATCTATTTAACAACAAGGATGATCATATTTTTGACTCTTAGAAACTAGTGTTTGACTACCTATATATTTTGATCCAACAAACCTATATTTTATCCTAAGATGGAGTAGTCACATCATTTCATAACAACATCCATTAAACATCATGTCTACTAGTTACCTGCTTGATCATGTTCGTACTAGTAAAGGGGAACCTATGTTGACACCTATATCTAACAAATATCTAGATTTTGAGCCACAAAAACCATGTCAAAGATTAAACATAGGCCCATTTGTAATATAAGATGTTACATATCAAATCTTTCAACTTAACGAAAACCTATGTTATATTACGTCTATTATTACTCTAACCTTAGAGTGATAACCAATAAATCCATCTAATTATGTCTTGTCATTACCATTCTAAGGGAAATCATCTATTGAGGATCCAATTACACCCTAATTTAATCATTACTCACTAGAAATATGCTAAGATAATTTTTTAAATCATAATCATACTCATTCACTTTTAAGTCAAGATCAATATAAATCACCCATATTTGATGAGTCATCCTTTGCCCATCCTCATATCTTTAATGATCCTTACTTTGAAGAGCTTCTCTATGACTATTTATCTATATTTTACAAACCCTTATTTAATGATATCATCTTCCAAGAACACATTAGTGACCAATAATATATCTTTCATTAATACCAAACACTCCCCATTTTATAAAATTCCTTCATCTAAATCTTTCATTTCCAAGTGAAAGGTGAAAAAAGTGCTTATGAACAATGCAATTCAATGGGACACATTTTTAGAAACATTTACATAATAAATAGGTTCCCCTTTGGATCTAATATTATTATCAACATCAACCTCAAGATCATGTTTTTTATAGAACCAATATAAGAATTGGGTTTCATTATAAAACCAATATTAGAATTAATATTATAAGTAGAATCAACATCAAGTTCATATCCTTTTGAGTCAAAATTAGCTTTATGAATCAACATACATTTTTCAATATTAAAAAATTTTATATACACTTTTATAAGATCTAATTGAGTTTGCATCAACTTTAGAATCAACATACCTTAGTAGATGTTACAACATCAACTGCATGTTCCTTACATGTCAACTTGAAAATATTTTTGATATTTATATAGTAATTGAGGATGTTTCCTTTGAAATAAATTAAAGTTATCTTAGTAGCATATACAAGGGCTATTATACTATTTATCCTTTCATTGGTATTACCATTACACGTGCCTATTAGATTAGCCAACCTACTCATTATATTATCATCCATCTACCCACAACCATCGATTGGGTATGATAAAATCACACATTATTAAACTAATTCCATGGAGACATATTAGTGGTATAATTTATAGGTATCCAATACAATATTCAAGAATTAAAAAAATCTCCTAAGGAAACCTTGTTTGAGGCACTATGGGATAATCAAAGTCTAAACTCAACATCTTCTAGTGAAACATTAATTGAGGTGATAGACAATAATCAAAATGAAAAACTAGAATAATTTAGTGAAATTTTGATTAAGGAACTACGTATAAATCAAAATTAATTATCATCGTACCTTAGTTAAACCTTATTCAAGTTGTTCTTGGATAATCCAAATTAGAACAATCAAGAAGACTTTATTGGTGAAAACCTTTTCGGTATGCCAATAACTAAGCCAGTTAATTCTTAATTAATTTATAAAGATGTTATTGAACTCAATATTTACCCCACACAACCTAAACTAATTCAAATATATAATCAAAAATAATTTTTGTGATTAAAAATCCTAATATTCATTTTCTTTTAACAACTATACATTTTATTGTGATCCCATTAATCATTCAAGACATGTATTCCATTATCCAGTTATATCATTTATCAAATGCCTATCCATTTTTACACTCCTTGATATAATTTTTTTCAAAGATAATATGAATATACCTTGTTTATAGGTTTGGATTAAATTGATTTAAATACCAACACATGTCACAACATTAGTACAACCTTCATTAGCAATAAAATTATAGTATAAAAGCTATTAAGAATTGGTATGGGTTAGAGATTAAAATTTAGTATTATGCATCTTGTAATCCTCAATTTATTTGAGAATAAAAAACAAAATCAAATCAAAAGATAAATATGAATAATTCATCTAATGTTGAAAACCATGCTTGTGGACCCTGGGCATGTACCATGATGAAAACTAGGTTTCTAGTATCTTATGTAAATAATTTGTTATCTATAAATAACTTAACAGTTGGGTTAATCCTTGTCTATAATTACATTCATTCCGTTACCATTATATTTATCATTTTACCTTATCCATAACCATCTTTGATTTCATCCTACCCTAGTCTGATTTTTCTTCCCATCTTGATCTTCATAAGAAAGTGGAAGTTGTTTTGAGCCCTATTTTGGAAAATTTTCTTGGCATATCCTCTTAGTGACATTTTTATGAATGGTATTTTTTTTTACCACATGACATGGTCCTTGGAGATTATAAATTCAATTATTATCTATTACTATCCAATATGATCATTCCAATCTTACCATTTCCTATGAAATCTCATCCTGGTGTTAAAACATGTTTTTCCTTTCACTATTGATCCCTTATAGGTGTAATGTTGAAAACACTCCTAAAATTTTTCATTCCACACTATATAAATTTTATGAGTTAAAAATTATCCATGAACTTCATTAAAATATCAATCATTATCATTTTAATCATATTTCATTCCCTATTCATGCTTTTCACATTCTACACCTAGTTTTGGTTGAACTACAATGGCTTGAGGTCTATTTGGACTATGTAGGCATCACTTAGTTTTATGAGGTCATATTATCCACCCTTAAATTTAATTTATCACCATTTTAAGATCCATATAGTTATGAATATTGTAATTCTCCATTGAGTTGAGATGTAAAAAACTCACAAACATTTAAAATTATCTAAAATCCTGAACATTCTTAACATTAAAACATCCTAAAAATTAGGAAAAGATAAAATCTCTAAAAATATATATAAAGACATAGATTCCAAAAAAAAAATT
The DNA here is from genome assembly GCA_037957365.1 of Torreya grandis. Lineage (NCBI taxonomy): Eukaryota > Viridiplantae > Streptophyta > Pinopsida > Cupressales > Taxaceae > Torreya > Torreya grandis. The sequence continues at coordinate 181,563 of JARHVA010009370.1, forward strand.
ATCCTAAATCTTTTATCAATATTCATCCATTATAATCAGCTATTATTGGGATGTGTCCTTCCCAAGTCTTCCCTATTTAGAGCAAAGTCAAATTAAATCACTGTAATTCAAGATCATCACCTCCATCTTGTTTAGGGAAATTTTAAGCATGTAATTTATTTCAAGATGTTTTATTCCAACTTACTCCCATTTATTGTGTCTATCTCTACTTAGGGGATTCTATTCAAACCATCCTTATCATTTATCCTATATGTGGATTCTAACTTGATTAATGACAAGATTTTTTTCTATTGGTTTTTGTTTTACTATTTGTGTGTTTTCTTATTTGCTTGTTTGTTTATTTTTTAGTTGTTTCCTTCACTTAATATATTTTTCTAATAAGTTAATCATCATGGTTTCCCTTATCATGCATTTATAATTTATTCCATCCATTGACATACATTAGCATTACCATCATGGCTTTTATCGTTGGTACATTGTTGTCAATTATCTATTGGATCGAGGTTTAATCCATATGCACAATGTAGCTAAGTCACCATGGATTTTAATATCATGATGTATAATATTATGTAAAAAAAATCAAGTACCAAAGGTCTTAAATTAGAAATTTTGTAGTAGTAGTATCTCCACTCACATCAGCATCTATTATACAATAATTTTGGTCATCTTTGATTGCATCACATCATCCCTTTTTGCACGATAAAATCATTAATGACTACACATTATGGTTATATACATGATAAATCAAGATATGCATCTCTAAATAAGCATGTTAAAAATTATTCAGACACATTGATCAACCATTATTATTATAATCATCTATTCCATTATTCATCATATTCTCTCATAATTTTTGGGATAACTACATGGCCTGAGGTTTATTTAGACTATGTAGGCAATGCTCAGTAACAACCAATTTCTAAGGTCAATTCAGCCACCCTTGTTTTTTTATTATTAACATCCATATTATTCCAATTTGATAATATAATTGTTTAATCATTATATTATTTTTCCATTATTTAGTCTCTCGTAACTTTGAGCATTCTTCTATCCTTAGTTTTTTTTGGTTTGTTTCAAAGGTTGTTATATGATTACCACACATGTTTGTGTCAAATTATCAACTTAAAATCATTAATATATTATTTAACTTGTTCAAAATTTAAATCCTTTATCTATGCTTTCCAATCAATAAATTCAATTATTTAATTCACCTTTTTTGGGTTTGATCAATTATCCACCTTGTTTTGCATGCATCATCATTCCAAGCTTAGAAACTTTCACCCTATTTGGGGAAACTCAAGTGTGTAGCTTCTTGTTTGATATAGATCATGAATAACCCTTCAAATTTATCCATATTTAAGGAATTAAAACTATACCACTTATTCAGGGATGTTTCCTTCCCAATTATTCCCTATTTGGGGTAAATGAATTCATCATCATCATCATAAATCAAAACATGCAAATGTTAGCTCAAGTGGCATAAAATTATCCATGGGTTAATCTTCTAATATATTCTAACTTCTTCCTCTCTTTTTAGAAATCCCATACACATCTTTAATCATTGCATTCCCTCTTGAGGGGAATCATACCTAAATAGTTTAATTAAAATCACATCTTATCTTTATATTTAATCTCCCACACTTATTAGTTTGGAAAGATGAAATTACAACATTCCTTATTTAATCATCTAATTTTTCATATACTTATTTTAGATTCTCATTATTTGAGAACACTTTAATTTGTGTACATATCATAATACCTTATGAAATAAGGAAAAATTTAGACACATTATTTTAATCACCTTACCTGTCAAAATTATAAAATGGAATGATTTATTAAAATTATACACAAATTGGTCTAATATCATATGGTCATCCCAATTTCATTTGTACATCTAACATATGAGTTTGAATTCACCTTGGGGCATATCTAGGTATAGTAGTCCACTATATTAAATGTATTTAATTATCATTCTAGACTTTTTATCTGATCAATGCTTCTTCTATAATAAATTCATTAATTCTCCTTCTCTAATAAATTAATTTAAATCTTTCTCATTCTCTAATCACTTACTTTAATCATTTCTTCTAATTTAATTCTCTGCATTATATTAATTTAATTTATATTTTTTTAATTTATTTAAACATTATTCTAATTAAATTCTCTACATTTATTAATTAAATTGATCTTTGATTAATTTAATTAATCATTATTTTAACTATATTCTATACAAATAGAATTACATTTTATTTTCAATTATGATTTCTTCTTTTCCTTCTTGCAAAATGTTTATTCATTTGAGAAATAATATTGAGATCCCATGCAATATTATTTAGTGGGCCCACCAATTAATAAATAAAATAATATGAAGTATTATTTTCCACCCTTCATCTTAGAGATAAGATGAAGAGCCTTTAATGAATCTTGTGAGATATTTTAGGTAACATCCTCAACCTTTCATATTGGAAAGAAAATGAAGGGTACACATTGGTTATTCATGTGATTTATTGAGAATGGTTCTCCACCCTTCATCTTAAAAACAAGATAAAGGGTCCACATTGAATCTTAAAAAGATATTTTAAGGAGAATTATCCACCCTTCATCTTGAATGCAATATGGAGGGTTCACATTGATCCTTCTTAGTATATTTTGAGGAATATCCTCCACCCTTCATCTTATAAAAGATTAATGGATCATGATATGAATCCATGTAATAATCCATGTGCCTTGTTGAGGATGAATTTACAACCATACAACTTGGAATAAATATTAAAGGTCCTCATTGATTCAATTTTTTTATAAATAAACCCCTTTCCCTTGTAATTTTGGGATGCTCAATTTTGAGAATGAAGTGTTGTTAGATTCTTAAATTCTCTTGTTCATCACATTAAACTCTTCATCAATTCAACTAATAAAATTTTTAAAGGAGGTGTTTCATCATGAAATGACATTGAAAAAGACCTATTTAGACTACATTCAAACCATATATGCTTAAAACAAGGCAAATAATCCTAGATGGAAGGTAATCATAGTTTGTATCTTTCCTTGATTTTGGTTTGGTTTTGCTTTGTTTTATTCTCATCGAGGTCTTAGGCCCAAGTTTTTATGTTTCATTTTATTTTTTTGATTGATTTATCTAACATTTTGAAACTAATACTTGTGAGCAATCCTATGAATATATATTTTAGTTTTCTTCCTACCTGTTCCATATCTATATCTATATTAGAACTAGTTAAGTATCTTATTTATTTGTCAATTCCATAGCTAGCATAGTTTTACTTTCCATTTTTTACATATCTCATTATAATAAATTTAGTATATGTTCTATCTAAATTTTAAAATTAATTATCATGTTATAGATTTCTTTATTACCCTTATGATTACTCATTTCTATAATCTAAACCCTATCTATCCCAATAAGATCTATATTCAATTTATGGTTAAACATTTTGTGAACCTTATTCATATGAATGAAAACATTTCTAGTTCCTAGGGTTTTAAGTTAGCCAAGGATTCATATTGTTATACTTTTCAATTCCTACATATATTATTTTTCATGAAACCTATGCAAAGCCCTAGATTGGGAGGTGTTCCTATTGAACACATTGAACTTCCCCTCCTACCACCTAAGATGTATCAAACTAATGAGGAACCTAATCCCATGGTCCATGATGATAGCCATGTTTATAATGAGAAACATATTGAGGAAGCTATCATAGAGTATTATAATTATCTATAGGATCAAATGAATCTAATAGAAATCATAAATAAGAGATAAAATAGTAATAGTAATATGCAATAAATGTATATCTAAGACAATAAATAAATAAATAACTCAAATATGATGAATTACTCAAATAATTCAATATTAATCTAATGTAGATACACAAATATCCATTACTTATACAGAGCAAGTCATGCAAGATAAAGATCAGGGAACTCATACAACATGTGTAGTTCAACTGATATCTGACTACATGAATAGTGGAGTACAACTCCACACTAACAAGATAGGTGTCTAACTTATGTAAATTATCAACAAAAGTTGAATACTATTTAAGTAATCTTATCCTATCTTACCTTGAATAGTGGAGTGGAACTCCATTGTAACAAGATAGGTGTCTATGTTGACTACTAGCTAAGCAAGCTTATCGTATTTGGTGTAAATTATTAATAAATATAATAAACTAATTAAAATAAGTAATTCATGTACCAATCTAAATAATAAATACAAGTAAATGCAATATATCAAATAAATGCACTAACACCCCCCATAAACAAAGCTTAGGGAGGGCTATGTAGATAAGAGTCATGATAATGTGTTGCCATATTAAGTACTTTATACAAATAGATGAGGGAAGGAGAAAACTTGAAGGAAAAAAAATCCTCCTCAAAATGAAGGTCTGAGAGAGCCCCTTTAAAGAATTGATTTCCCACACCCCCAAAAGAGATCACAAGTGAAGATACTTACTCACAGTGAAAGGTTTAATGAAAATATATTCAATTTACTCCTTCATAGGATAATATTGAAAATCAATTATCTCAGCCTGAATTAGTTCCTTGATAAAGTGCATATGTATCTCTATGTGTTTGGTTCTTTGATGATGAACTAGATTATTTAGGATCTTCATAGTGCTCTAGTTGTCATAGTAGATGATTTATTGCTTCTAAAATGGAACACCAAGTTTAGTGAGAATATTTTGAAGCCAAATAACCTTAGTAATGGTATTAAAAGTACCATGATACTCAACCTTTATAGATGAAAGAGAAATAGCATGTTTCTTCTTGCTCTACCAATAAATGGGGCTAGATCTGAAGTGAAAGATGTAACCATAAGTGGACTTACAATTATTATAATCACCAACCCAATTAGAATCTATGTATCTCACCAAGTCTAAACCTATACATGCTATATAGTGAATCTAGTATCTGATAGTGCCTTGAATGTAGCTCAAAATGTACTTGGAGGCTCTCTAATGAATCTCATATGGTGTTTAAATAAATCATGAAACCATGCCAACTACATCTGAAATATCAGACTATGTATCAGTTAGATAGATGAGGTTTCCTACAAGCTGATGATACAATGTGGCATCAACCAAGGGAGTGGAAAAATGAACCTCAAGTCTAAATCTAGATAATAAAAGAGTCAGTGCAAGCCTGTAATAAGCCATGTGAAACCAAGATAACAAATCTATGGCATACTTGGGATATGAAAGTATAATCTCAGAAGAAGACTATGATATCTGAATCTTGAGAAAATAGTGCAATAGGCCCATGTCTATCATAGAAAACCTATTATGAAGTGTAGTCTTAAAACTTTTGATGATCGATGCAGTGTTCCTTATAATAATGAGATCGTGAACATAGAGCACTAAGTATAATATCAAATCCTCTTACCATAGAATATAGACATTCAAATTTGATTGACATCTCAAGAACCCAACTAAAATAAGAAATGTGTCCATCTTGGAATACTAAGCCTTAGGGGCTTATTTTAGACCATAGAGAGACTTCTACAAGTGGCACACCAATGAAAAATTCTAAATGAACCTTTATGGATTCTCCATATACATCTCCTCATGAAGATACCCATAAAGAAATGTGATCTTCACATCTATCTAATTTACAACCCAACCTTGAACTACACCAATAACTAATACTAATTGAATGGAATTCATCTTAGTAATAGGTGCAAAGTTTTTTATATAGTCAATACCTTCCACTTGGGAAAAAAATTTGGCCACTAAGTGTGATTTATACTTATAAATATTTACATCCACTACAAACTTAGTTTTATATATCCACCTACATTGTACTAATTTTCCTCCCTTAAGAAGAGGAACAAGATCCCAAGTGTTGTTCCTAATAAATGAGTCATACTCTTCTTCCATCATTTAATCCCACTCAACTATCCCTATGGCTTCCTAAAAATATTATGGATCAGAAGCTATGGTAATGTACTAATGTGGAAGATCATGTTGTGATCATGTTCTCCTTCTATCTAATAGATCCCTAATAAGAGGGTTTGCATCCACCAAATTCTATCAATCCCATAAAGGCAACAATGGGCAAGGATGTAAAGGAATAGGAGGAGGAGGAGGAGGAGGAGGAGGAGGAGGAACAAGACTTATTAAACCTTACTAGGGAGGTATTACCTCATCATCCCTATAAGTAGATGAAGTAAGAGTATCATCATCACCTCTATCTAATTCTTCTAAGGAAGAAGAATGAGAAATTTTAGAAGATAAGTCTGAATGATTTTCTTTAAAGTAAACACTTCTTGCTATAATAAGCTCATGTGAATCTAGATCAATGAGTCGATATACCTTAACACCATCAAGATATCCCACAAATATGTAAGTCTAGCTTTGTTGTTCTAAAGCATGACACTTATCAGAAGGTATGTGATCCCATGCTAGACTGTCAAAGACTCTAAAATGATCCACTACTAGCTTATTATTACACCAAGCTTAAAGAGGTGTTATCCCCTTTAAAACTTTTTAAGGAACCCTATTATGTATATATGCATCACAATTAATCACTTCCATCTAGTACTTAGGTAATAATTATTTTGAATGAATCATACAACTTATCTCTTTTAATAATCTATTCTTCCTCTCTATTACACCATTCTTCTGAGGTTTGTATGTAACTAAATGTTGAAGATCAATTCCTTCAAGAGCATAGAATTGGTCAAACTTATTGTTCAAATATTCCCTCCGATTATCTATGTAGAAGATCTTGACATACTTCCTGTATTGTTTCTCTACTAAAGCTTTAAACTCTACAAATCTATCAAATATTTTACTCTTGAGTTTCATAAAATAAATTGAAGTATATCTAGAATAGTCATTAATAAATGTGAGAACATATCATGTTTTACTAAAATACAAAGTAGGTAATGTACCCACTAAATCACTATGAATAAGTTCAAGGATTTGTGTAGCTGTCCAAGCTTTCCCTTTATCAAAATTATCCTGTGGATGTTTACCTAAAGCATAACCATGACATACACCCCATAAAAACTAAATCTTTAGAAGTCTTTTAACCATCTCCTATTGACTAAGTTGTTATAAATAGTAGTAGTTCAAATGACCAAAGTTCTCATGTCATAACTTGCTCACTGAATTAGTGTGTGAGAGTAAAGATGTAGAGGAAGACTAAGGTATAAAGTTGTAGAATAAATAAAATAGAGTATTATTTTTAACTTTTCACTCTAAAATTGAGGCATTATCCTCTAATTTCTTATTGAAATAGAATCAATTGTGAACTTAACTTTTATACCAGTTCAAAGTGGGTGATTTGGTAGACAAAGAGAAGGTTAGTTGTTAATTATGGCACATAGAGGGCATCTTAAAATACATCACTATCAACATTAACTATATCTTTTCCTATGAAATCTACCTTAGAATCATCACCTAGTAGAATATAAGGCAAGGATCTTGGTTCTAATCTAGAAAATTATTCTTGATCAAAACCCATATAGTGTGAAGCACTTGAGTCATGTAGCCATGACTTGGGAGAATTTATCAGTGCAACTAGTGCCATAACATTCCCTTTCCTTTAATTTGAATGAGTAGAAGAATCCTTTGATTGATTGATGTTACTATTTTTGAGATGACACTTGAGTTCATCAATCTCTTTCATCCAACAATCTTGTTCACCATGAAACCCCTTTTTTTAATAATGGAAAGGAGTGTTGGTCCTTTTATGTGAATCCCCTTTCTTATTAATGGATTTATAATCTCATTATGAGGAAGATTGTTTCCCTTTATTATTATCTTTCTATGACTTATTATGATTGTTTTGCTTCTTTTTACTTGAGCTTGTATTTGATGTTGATGTTGAAACTTGATTTTACAGAGATTGACTTAAAACTAGAGCTTGATATTAGATGACTTGATTACACCCATATATATTAACTTTCTTTCTTTAGCAATTAGAATCTTAGAGAATAACTCAAAGGTGGGAATTTGATAAGATGTGCCTAATGTGAGCCTATGAGCCTAAAATCTAGAGATAAAGGATGAATATTTAGGACCTAATTTGTGTAAGGCATTGAAAATCAATTAAATATCCTTTTTATCAACTTTACATTTAGAAAGTTATGCTCTAAGATATATGACTTTAGTGATGTAGTCTTGTATTGTAGAATATTTTTTAGGATCCAAAATAATGAGCTCATTGTCAATTTGGTAACCATGAAACTCATCTATTTTTCAAAAAAATGATGCTAATTTATCCCAAGCCTCTTTTGGATTTATACATTTGTCAATATGGAAATTCAAATCTAAAGACATGTAAGACTGAATGCATCCAATTACCTTAGTAGTTATAAAGAGAAAGTGTTGTAAATATTTTTCATCAGTAGGTAGAGTAAAAATATTTTTTATGTAAGGCATATATCTTAGCATCATTAATGCATTCCAAACATTTTTTTTCTATATGTTATAGTTATATGTTATTAATAGTGGGAACTTAGGATTCCCCATGATGCAATTGGAAATAAACCATCATAAATTAGAAATCAAAGTATAGAATTTACCATAAAACTCCCTTGAATTACTTATTTTTATCCCACCCAACAAGTATTTTTGGAAATTTATAATTGACTACAGTTACAAGGCTACATTATAACTTTTCTAGTTTACAAAAAGTGCAATTAGGCCCTTTACTCTAAAAGAACAAAAAATATGCACTTTATTACAAAAATTTCTACAATATTGTGTTTCAATCAAAAAAATATTAACTTTAAGAAAAAATGGGACCTCAATATGAGGTCGTATGTGAAAGTTATGAGCTTCTAAAGTTGTAGAAATGAGGATAAGAGCTACTATAGAAAAACCTAAATTCTAGAAAAATTTGGATAAACATGGAAAAAACTAAAAGTAAAATAGTGAAGAGCATGAAGTTTTATGCTATTAAAAAAAAATCATTCAAAAATACCTCTTAGTGTTCAAATGGTGGGATCTCAAAGTTGTGGTTTCAAATCTGCCTGCTTATCTATGAGACCTACCAAAAAAATCTTGCACAATTCGTACGACTGTATGTGGGAGAAAAAAAATATTTTTGGGTGACTGTGTCTAAATTGGATAGATTTTATATGTATCTATAGGTTTTTAAACATTACAAATGAAACTTTTTGGTCCTTTTTTCTTAGAAATGCTTCAATTTTTAGTTACCTATCAGATTTGGGTGTGGTGCTTCTGGATCAACCCTTGCCAATTTTGCCTCCTATGCCCAATTTGGACAAAATTATAGATTATTTTTACTATATCAAGTGGTATAAAATTAACTATGATCAAAAAAATTATCCATAAATATCCTAATCATACCTACATACAAAATTAAAAAAAAAACCAATCCTATATTTGGATATTTTTCTCTTAAATATTTAGCAATCTACAAATTCAAGATAGCTCTGGTACCATGTTAGAATTAGTTATAGGATATAATGAATCTAATATAAATAATAAATAAGAGATAAAATAGTAATATTAATAAACAATAATTGTATATCTTAGACAATAACATAAATGAATAACTCAATTATGATGAATTACTCTGATAATTCAATATTAATATTATGTAGAATACACAAATAGCCATTGTGTATATAGAGCAAGGCATGAAAGATAAATATCATGGAACTCACACAACATGTGTAGTTCAAATAATATCTGACTACATGAATAGTGGAGTACAACTCCACACTAACAAGATAGGTGTCTAATCTATGTAAATAATCAACACAAGTTGACTACTAGTTAAGTAGTCTTTTCTTATCTTACCCTAAATAGTAGAGTGAAACTCCACTATAAAAAAATAGGTGTCTAAGTTGACTACTATCTAAAAAACCTTATCATATCTTGTGCAAATTAATAATAAACCTAATAAACTAATTATAATAAGTAATTAGCACCAATCTAAATAATAAATACAATTAAATGCAATAAAGAAAATAAATACACCAACATAGAGGAATATTGTAAATATAAAACTATGAATCTAATTAAAATAATGAACCTAAATAAATATATCATGATAAATTGCAATATATTACATTTTTCATGAGCATATTCATCAAAAATTTGAAGATTTTTATTAAATACTAAAATCCATACTAAAAACTAAAAAACAAAAAACATAGATGACCAAGCAAGTCCATCTATCGATAATGTTGTTCAAGCTATGGGTAATCCCCATATATCAACAACCCTCCCCTTGAGCACATTACCACATCATACTTATAATGGGGGCATATGATATGTATTTCAACTTTTGTTTCCTAAAAACACTATTATTACATCTACCAAGAAATTGCCCATTAATTCAACTTAAATATTGGTTTCAATGCCTATAACTAATCAAACCATGTTCACTTATCCATTGGTAAATACTAAACTTTCTAATTTAAACTCCAATGTATTTAAAATTAAAACACTCCTTCAATTTATAAAGACCTTGGAGGATAATGTTACAAATATTGAAGAAAATGATTTGAAGTCTCCTCATGCTATTAGTTCCTAAGATGTGTTGCATAACCGTCTTAAACATGATATATCTTTGAACACTATGTTAACTAGTTTTGTTGTACCTGAGTTCCCATTTTATAATGGCAAGGGTGATCTTGAGTAGCATATTCTATCCTTCTATGTGACATGCCTTGATTATGCCTCCAATGATAAACTTTTGACAAAATTATTTTAGAAGAGACCCAAGGACTATGCTTTGAGGTAGTTATATGATTTACCTATCCGATTTGTGAAAGCATTCAAAAAATTTATAGATTAGTTTTTTTATATGATTCTCTATTAAGATTACTGAAAAGGTTTCATATGCCCAAATTGTAAAAATAAAATAAGGAACCAATAAACCTATCAATGAATATATCTTGAGGTACAAGACAATGTTGGCTAAAGTGACCAATCCTATGACAAATAAATAACTAAAAGACATATTCAAACAAATTTTTATTGTTCCTTTACATGAGTCGATCATTTTCAAAAAGTTTAAATCATTTGATGACTTGTGGTATGTTGTTTAGGACTGTGAAATGAAATTTATATCATTGAAAAAACTTACGTATGTGGAAAACACACCAACTACATCTACATCCAATGCCAAGTTTATAATCAAACCAAGTTTTAAGGTAAAACCAAATGAGCCTAAAAAATAAAAAACTAGAATGGTTAATGTAGTTTCATAAATCTTAATTGGATTGTCTTATCTAATTCACCAAGATAAAATTTACATGCTTACTTCAGTACTCACTTCATTACTCCTATGACTAGTAAACTATCATCTTATATCTCTCCCTTATCCTATAGAGGTTGATATGCATCAAACTTTACCCAAAGTATATTATGAAAATGCTTATTTTGATTATCACCAAATATCAAGACATTTTATAAATAGATGTTTTATCATGAAGCATAAGATCCAATACCTTGTCGATGATCAAAATATTACATTTGATGATCCTATAAAGGAATCAGGTTCACAACCTCATGATGATCAAAAACATAAAATATTTATCAATAATTTGTGAGACCATTCTAAGAAATAACCAAAAGTGAAAATGTAATAAAATGCACCTCCTCCTCCATCACATTATAGGCACCCATTAGATGGGAATATTGGTCCTTATACACATCATATACATCCTATGATTTAGATATCTTCTATTACCTTTGATGACAATGAGAGTAAAGATGAGGATTCAGATATTCATTATTTATTCATTCAAGCATACCTTAATAAAAAAACATATACATAGTCTTATTATTGATAATGGTGCAAGCTATAATATTTTTACCATGACATTACTTACAAACTTAGGTTACACTCATTGTGATTTACACCCTTCTACTATATCAGTTAAAGCATTTGATGGGACCTCATAATAGGTTCTTAGTAAGATTGATTTACATTTATATGTGGGTCCCAATCATGTGGTTACTACATTTTATGTTATATCTTCCATTGGTGTCTTTGATATGATATTGGGATTACCTTAGATACATATTATTTGAGTGGTACATTTTATAGTGCATGGGTGTGTTAAAAACATTCCTGCCAATTGGTTAACTACAATTTCCAGAGTTCCATATGAGAATCTTATTTAACAAGAGAAATATATACCTAAATAGTTAATTATAAAGCCTACTAAGGCAAATCCACTACAAAAGTAAATGAAATAAGTAAACCCTTTTACTATGCAACCAGTACTTGAGATACCATTATGTTAGAGATCCATAATGGGTTAAATAAAATCCTCATTTACTACACACAAAATTTAAATATCTAGAGCATTTAAACATGTTATTACTACTACCATTACAAATAAAACGGCATAACACTCAAAAATGGGTTCCACAAGCCACCACTCCTATTACTCCTACTATTTCTTCATGACCATAGAGTCCCATTATACATGTGTAGAGCATCCTAGATACTACAATGAAAAGTATTACACATATACATGTTCCTTGGAAATATCACCAATTTATTACATTAGGTTCATAGTGTGGAGATATATATGATCATCCTTTATATGTGATCATAGGATAGTCTCTTTACATATTCCAAAAAACCCAAAAAAAAAAATCCAAAAATCCAAAAATATTTTTAGCATCTACAAATGCTATTATCTCCTTGGCACATATATGTTAGTTCCATGTTGATGGATAACATATACATTACTTATACATACACATGTGTTTCTATATTCTAATTGAGTGTGATGCATGTATACACAAATACATGATCTATGCACTCCTAGATGTTAAGATTTCCCTTTACTCATGCCATTGAGATGTTGGGGGAATCCACCTCTCTAATCACAATACATCTAAGTTATAAATTCTATGGTCACCTTACATTATCATGTTTGAGTTCATATATGTACTTATAGATGCCTTTATCCATGCTTATATCTTTTATAGTGTACCTGATTTTATATATAATTGAATTTTTTTTATAACACATTTTATCCATGGGTTATTATGATATGTTTATGATGGTTGTGTATGATTTCATTTATGCAGTTCCTTGAGTGTCTTGCCTTGTTATTGTCTTGTTTGTTGAGAATTTAAATATGTTTCATTGTTTATGTCCCCCATGCTTTTGTTTACATCTTTGACAGTTTAATGTGTCATTAATTTTTTATGGATATTTGAATAAGTCTTTTCCATTTGAATTTTTGGCATTTGAATATGCCCCTTGTTTAAGATCTTATTAGACCATTATCTTTTCACTTTTTTGGAGTGATAGTGCTTGATTTATTATTTATCTTTTAATATTACTATCTAGATATTTTCATGATCTTTATCATACATCTTAGGCCTTGATGTGATCACATTATAGTGTTTCAATTATAAATTTACCTAGACACATTATTTTGTATGTTACATGGTACTTTCATAGTTATATGGTTATCTTATATTTTTGAGGTGAGGTAACTACTAGTTTCTATTACTACTCACCTTAAAGAGGGCATATTAATGGGTGAATACCATATATACAAGGATTCCACACATTCATATTTTTCATATTTAGTGGGGTCATGTCATATAGGAATTAATTCCACATATTTATGGTTTCGGATTCAGTGGGGGCATGTTTTGGATACATGTTCACCATACTTATTCAATATGTAACATACCTAGATTATAGTGGGGGAATGTTTTAGAAACATGTCCTATACATTATCACATATATTAGTTTTAATATTTCTCCATATATAGTGGGGGTATGTTATGTTAATATGTCACCCACACTTGTTCAAATTTCCCAAAGCACATAATTATATGATTCAAATACACATTTGTGGTATAATTATAAACATTGGTACCATTATTACACATAGTTTGAGCATGAGACACATCTAAGGTGATTATATTATAAAATGTATGACTAATATTAAAAAATATAGATAAATTTTAGGTTTAGAACACTTTCAGGGACTATCACCACCCACCAAGTTAGACTTTTATGAACTATATTGAGCCAATCTACTATAGCAAATGGTTTGATTTTGGCATGATTCATGTGATTAAATCACTCAATCTTACCAAGTTTTCAAGTTGTACTTGATTATATCATCCAACCTTACTAGTTTGATAGTGTGAGTTAAATTGGTTTATTCACACTCACTAGGTTAGAAGTATGATTGGGTTGCATGGTTGATCTAATCTCAACTGCTAGGTGGAAATCCACCTTTTATCTAAGGTTGGGGGCATGGACCCTCTCATCTCTCTCTATCTCCTTATATATATGCACTTCTAAATTTATATTTATCCTAATCTCAATTTAAGCGATTCATAATGATAAATATTTCAAATGAAATTGACAAAAATTTAAGATTATTACATTGATACACACGTATTCCTAAATATTAATATTTTTCAATTTAAGTCATTTCAATACTTTTAGTTTTATATTATATGAACTGATTATATATTATAACATGCTCTTGGTTATAGGTCAATCACCAACACAACACTCAAGTTAGACTTAAGAAAAGATAAGTTGTGTTATATAACCCCAAGTACACATTCCTTTCATTTAAAATGGAAAATTCATTACTAGATTTAATTAGGGGGGGAGTGTAGACACTATTTATGAATTATATAACACTTCAATCTTGTACGACTGGAAAAACATAGACCTTGGTTTTTCCTCTTAGTTCTATAACTTTATTTCTTTCACAAATATTGTATCTACTCTCTCTTATACCCCTTGGTATATATATTAATCCAAATAGTATTATGTTGATGACCTAAGCCTTCTATCTTACCCATAGTGATTTAAAATTTATTATCTTCCACTGAGCCTATACTTATTTTCCTTCTCTTTAGACACTTGCATCCCAAATGGACACCATGTCAACGTAGGTTTCTTAATCTGATACAAGTTTCAATGCCCTAAAGTCATATAATTTTCAAATTAAATGTATCCTAATGGTTGGCCTAAGTGATTTAATGTGATATATTCTCCAAAGGGATTGGTATAAATATAATATCAATCCTCATTCATACCTCAACTAACACAGACAAATACAACTTATCAAAAGCATTTTATTAAACATTCAATTGAGAAAAACTTCCTTATTTTCTCAAACTTAAATATCAATCATAAGGAAAACACATATATAGGTTTTAAATACTGAAGGAACATCCCAAGGGCTATATTTTCCAAGTTACAAGCTAGGTCACTATTATACTTATTTATCACCCATTTCCTAATTCACACACAAGCCAACATGTATGGGATAATGACACAAGTTTAAGGCCCTATTTAAAGTATTAGATATGTAGATAGTTTTCATTAATAAAGGCATATTTGGGGTATCTTAACATCATGTGTACAATAACCCATTTTTTCCATATCCAATATGGAGATGAAGAACTAGTGTTTCATCATTTGACAAGGAGTGACAGTCTATGACTTGGATCTGAATACACAAAAGTGAAGGTGAAAATAAACTTAGAAGCATCTAGGTCATCATATATTATTACAATAGATATTATGTATAGGATACCTATGTATAACCTATATACTAGCATTAACATAACTATCTAAGGATGACATAAGTGTCCACAACTATAAAGGCACTAAATCTAGAATTTGGTGACTGTTCTAAAATATTCTTCCAGTCTGTATCCTACCTATTCAAAATCTAGGTCTATATTAACATCAGAACCATCTAAGTAATTTATTTATTTGTCATTTACATATCTGGTATTTTTATTTTACATTTTTATCATATCTCAATAAAATAAATTTAGTATGTGTTCTATTTGAGTTTTGTTATTAATTGGCCTACTATAGATTTGTTTATTACCCTTGTGCTTATTTATTTCTATATTATTAACCTTATATATCCCAATAGGATCCTCATATAATTTGGGTTTAAAAATGAAATAAAATGATCTAAAATGATATTTATGTAATTATAAATTTATATTTTTTTTCTAAATTTTTTAATCTACAACATCATTCATTCACTACGCAAGAGAAAGATGGTAAGTCTAATCATGAAAGTCTAGGTTTTCTAGGTTTTAGTTGCATGGGTGGGTGTATGTTTTTAAATATAAAACTGAAAATAAATTGATTTTATGGGTTATAATTACTATTTTTATTCACTTAATCTATTTTTGGTTTGATGCAAGACCTATTCCTTAAAATATTTTACATGAAGTAGAACTGAAAGATATAAACTACTACTTTTTTATGCAAAATAAAAAGAGAAGAGTTTATTTTATTTTTATTTTTATTTTATGAATATTTTTATATATTAATATAATTTAAAAAATATCTTAATATAATATAATAAATAAATAAAAAAATTAAATTAAAACCTCCAACATGATTAATGGTGAGATCAAGTGAAGGTAGATATATTATTGTTTTCAGTATACTATAATTAGGTAGTTATCTCCTTTTGTTGCTCAAAATTCAATTTATAGGGAAATATCTATCAGAAGGGTGGTAAGGATAAGAAAAAAAATGACACAATTTCTAAAAAATATCCATTTAATAGTAGCTAGACTAATTTATGAATAGAAAAGAGCTAGTTGTCTATATTGTGAATTATGCTCTCCATGCTTGTGTAGAGTGACATAAAGATGATCATAAATTAAATCAAAGCATTTAAAAAACTTAATTTATGAAATATAAGTATATTTAAAACTTGAAATCTCTAATATATAATGTAAATTTTGATTCCAAATACATAAGGAAAATTAGATAATTGTAAGAGAAGAAAGAAGGTTACATGTGGAAGTTAACTAAATCTTAGATTAACTACTTAGTGATAAGCATTGATAAAATAAGAGTAGGAATGAGATAAGAAATATTTAAGGTGAAAAATGAGATAAAAAAAGAATAAATTAATGAAAAATTATGTAAAATGCATGAAAAGTGAAGTTTTAGACATAAAGTTGAAATATGTGAAAATGATGAAGAAACTACCATTGCCTACAGGTGGAAAAAGTCAAATTGCTACTAAGAATGAGCCAACCACCTGATTTGGTGATGAAATTTTCATAAAAATTAATTATATAACCATATATAATATTTTTCTACTATGATATTTTACAAAACCACCACTATGGGAACATTACAAAAGTGGTGGTTCCATCATAAAGAGTGGTAATTCCATCACATAGAGTGGTAGTTTTGTAATAAAGATAAGAAATTTAAATTTTAAGCTAAAATAGACCAAAAATAAAAAGATGAAAGGTTTATAAAGGAAATAAAATACAAAATTATATATATATATATATATATATATATATATATATATATATATATATATATATATATATATATATATATATATATATATATATATAATCTTATTTATGTAGAGGTCCTTGCATTGACATTGGTTGTTTTCTAGAAACATTGCATTGTGTAATTTTTAGGTTCATACATTATTACCCCTCAAGAAATAACCTTGTCATGAATTTATGGGAGAATTTTTACTTAGTATTGGTGTATTTAAAGGAAAATTAGGGTTATAAAACTTACCTTATTTACATGTGTGTCAAAGTGAAGCCATTTGAGATCCCATAATCACCCATGAGCATAAAAATGGGGATCAAGTGAAGTTTTATGAGAAATAAGTAAAAATTATAACTAATAAAATAAAGGAAATTTATACTTATAATTTATGTGGTGGAGATAATAATACCTAAATTATTCCATTATAGGACTTAAATTGAGGCTAAATGGTGTGAATTTTCAAAACTAAGATGAAAAATAACATACCTTGTAATAATGTTATGTAAAATAAATATTAATATTATTAGCATTTGATATGTTCAAAAAATTTTAGGCATGAAATATTCTTTAATAAGTCATAATATACAAGTTTATGAGAAAAATTACCAAAAATGGAAAGCTTTAAAAATATAAAGGTTAGTAAATTAGGCTATATATTTTAGAAGTTTCAAAAATAGAGCTCACTTTTGCATTTTCTATTTTTAAAATATGAGCTCTAGACTTGATTTGATGTATTTGAGTGAGAGAGAATCCAAATCAATTAGTATAAAGAGAGTGTTAAAAATATACTAGTTACCAGAGGAGCGGGTTAGGGACATGTTAAATTTTCTCACTTTTACATTTTTGCCATAATTTTGAAAAAAATATTGAAAATGCATTTAGATACAGTGAATTTAGAAATAAATTGCATGAATGGGATTAGGGTGTTGTTTAGGATAGGAAAATTTTAATTTTTTTTCAATTTTTTAGCTTTTGGGAGGGGTTTTAAGCTAGTCATGGCTAACTCACAGATCTACTAGTATCAAGACAAGATCACCATACCTATGGTTACATTTCTTAAATGGAAGTCTACATAATCACTAAATATATTTGGGTGAAATTTATATGAATATATATGGTTTACATTAATTATGTATCCTTCATGTATGAATCACATAATTTCCACCTTTTATAATTGGTAGTTGTGTAACCACCATTTGTAAAAGGTGATAGTTTCATCATTGAGGCAAAAAGACTATTTTGAGAAAATTTTGGTGCCAAAAATGTGATTAAGGTTGTTTAAATTATATATTTTTAGGTTGGATGAATAAGATGGCATAAATAAAGAGAGAATGAGTATTGAATATGCTAAATCCTACATATAAAAGGATCCCACATTTATGAACATTGAGGAGAGGGGATGAGGGTTTTAATGTGCCTACAATGTCCTAGAAGGGACCAATAAACATTTATACTAAATTATTAGGATAATATCTCTTTCTATTAATGACTCCATGCTCATCATGAGCTAGGCAAATGAGTAGATGATTCCTTACTAGCAAGAAATCACAATCATACATGTATGGACTATCAATGTTGTAAGGTGGACAAGGATAGTTATATTCAAGGCTTATCCTAGGATGTGGGTACATTAAGGGAAATAAATTTAATAGATTTGAATTATTAGGGAATGGTATAACTATGGGAATATTATTACAACACCATTTTTATATTTGAGGGTGTGTGACATGTTAGATATATGTGATTATAGATAGAGGTTCATGCCATAGATAGGGTACCTTAATGGTTTAGTTTTTTGTATGTACCCAATATCCTTTTTCCATAGGTAGTACTCAAAGGAAACATAGTGAGAAGGAATGATAGTCTACATATATTATAATATCACTCACTTAAAGTATGAAATCCAATCATAGGAGTGGATAGGATTAAATTAATTTCGGCTAGACCATATCCTATGGGAGGAGGAGGTGGTATACTAGTGGTGATACCTCTAGAAACACCTATTAGAGTGCCTGTTGGAGGTTGAAAATAACAATATGAACAACCATAATATGAACCACAAGAGTAAACACATAAAAAAATAGGTAGTATTAGGAGGAGGAGATGTGGTGGGGAATAGGATACTAGAGGAGGTGATTTAGAACTAATGGAGTAGGAGATAGTAGTAAGAGGAGGATATTGAGATGAGTTTCAATGAGGACTCATATCCTTCTTGGCACAAGGATGACCTAGGTAAAATAGTTATTTAATTTAATTTAATTTGTTTGTGCATTAATTTATATTTCATTAATTAGTTAATATTTTTATATGACTAGAGATATGATTCCTATATTTTTATGTGGTTTCAAATACATCCACTCAATGGAAGATGATGATCATAGATACTCTGATTAAAAAAAATTAGGTGAGCATTGGGTTGAATTAGGATCAACTTATGATAGATGTAGGTCTTCATTATAGCATAAGTAGGAATAAAAATTATTTTTATCCTACCTATCATACATCTATAAAGGTCACTCATTTTTAGAGGCATATATATCAACTAGTATCTTAGGTGAATAATATTTATATGATTATTGGGGTGAGAATAGGTTGGGCTTATTCAAGTTGATAGATGGTAGGAAGGAAAACCTTCTTGGCAAAGAATAGTAGTGGATTAAAAAATAATATGATTAATATCCCAAAATTCCTTGGCATTAGTGCATTCTCATTTGATGAGGAAGATTAGGAGATTTAGACACACAACTTCTAGAGGTGGACATCAGTAGCCTCTAAGGATGTCTTAGTATAAGACCATTGTACAAACATTTATTTTGGACTTTTTATATTTTATAAAAATATTCCCTCTAAGGAGGTGATTTTACTAAGACACTATGCATAAATTCAACATTTATGTGTGTGTGTACATAGATATTTTGTATTATTATATTATATTTTCATGTTGTACAATTCATTTAATTTTCATGTTACTTTTTAATTTTTGAACTTTAGATAACTAGACTTGAGATGATATACCATGTATCTCCTATTTAAATCTCTCTCTCTCTCTCTCTCTCTCTCTCTCTCTCTCTCTCTCTCTCTCTCTCTCTCTCTCTCTCTCTCTCTCTCACACACACACACACACACACACACACACACACACTCACATGCTTATATATTTGAGATTTTAGAATAAAATGTATGAAAATGTAATGAAACTAATATTACAAATGTGCTAATAATTTTTATTTAAATTATGAGACAACTAATTTTATAATGTAACAAATAAGTTTTTTTTTATAGTATAAGAATGAAAGGGAGATAGGATATATGTGAAATAGTGAAGGTGGAAAAATAATATATAAAAATTTCACAAGTAATAAAAATTTGACCTAATATTTATCAAAAAATTGGAATTTGTACTTCTTTATACACATATAAATCATGAGTATTATTATCTTCATCTAGATGTGGTTATTCTTGATAGGATTGGTTAATGGGATATAGTTTTTCTTTCGACATAGACATCTATAAAAAATTTAAGGGTTTTTTTGACACTACTTGAATTGAATTTTTATCTTTAATTTATTTTATTTTTTATAAGTATACATAATTATGGTGGGGGGGGGGGGAATTATTTTTCTTAAAATATTCCTTTAATTTCAATTAACATTCATGAAGTATTCATTCACTTACATATACCAATTAATGCATACATAAGAATATATGAAAGAAAATAACATTAAGACATAAGATATATGTGGGAAAACCTATTGGGGGATAAAAACCACTAATTAATATCTTTTAATAAATCCTTATAAGAAATTAATCAAAATTTTAGTTAGGCATCAACCCCACAAGGATCACCAACCCCTCACTAGTCAAATACCAACTCAACTAGTCCTTTAACAAGCTCCAACTTGCAAGGAGGATCGAACCCCATAGTTAACCTAGGAAAAACTAAAATAAATTGAATATATGATCAACCTTGGAAACATATTTCTCACTCAACTAAATATTACCCCCTTATTTTGATCTTCTCACTCTTCTATCTCTCTCAAATGGCATATTAGGCATTCTCACTCAACTAGCCCTTTCCTTGTCAGAATTAGGTCATATGACCATGATCAAAAAATATAAAAACACAATTATATATTCATGTAATATTCATCACACCTATTTTATTATCTTAAATACTTTTACCTGGTTTACAAAACTCTATATCATTCACTCATATGCTCAATTATCTAACTAGTCAAATTAGGCTTATAAGGCCTTGTCTTTATACTTGACTCTTGATCCTACCCATCTTGTTTAGAAAATAACTTAAAAATAATATTACAAACCTTGGATTAGATCAAAAAAAAAAATCACAATTGAAAAAACCACCGCATAGGTTGGTCATTACCTTAAGGGCTAAAACCGCCATTAGACTTAATAGAGACCTAATGTAATTAGGCCTCTCTAAGCACACATTTCACTTAGGCCTCCTTGGAACACCTTGAGAATTAAAAATGGATTAAAAAATTCACATGTCACTTTAATATACCAATAATAATATATAATTAGGTTACCAACACCATTAGGCTCATTCCAGTCCTTGAACCACCTAATTAGGTTTACTCACCATTAGGCTTTCTTAATTCCATAAAGTTTGTCTTGCAAATCTGATGCATACAACCAATTTTTACACATAAAATAAGAAATAAATAACATGTATAGAATATAAATTAACTATGTTTCAACATCATGTTTATTATAATTCATAAAATATGTAAAAATACTTGTAACTGATCCCTTTCATATGCTCACTCAGAACTGCACAAAAAAATCTAAAACCAATCAAGAACCTTTGAGTTTTCACATCTTCATAAGAGTTTATCATGCATAAAAATGTGTTAAAATTAACCTATGATACCTATATAATAAATTAATTTTAATTTTATTATTCAAAATAATGCAAAAACACTCAGGAATAACATTCACACACACATACATAGAATATTAGCTATAACATCAAAAACACAGTCAAGATAATCAAGTCTTAGAACACTTGTAGGAAAAATTTTGTGATCTTCCAATGAGTTATAATTATCATTAATCATCCATATAACATATTATAATATATATATATATATATATATATATATATATATATATTACAATTTTCTATATTAATATTGGTCTTATAGACCAATCTCACATCTTCACCCTACACAGACTCCACTATGTTAAATAAGTCACTTTGAGGGAAACATTTTGCTTATGTATGATCATCATAAAAAAATATAAACTAAGGGGATTTGATTTATAGGTATATAAAAATGATCCCATGCATTTTTATCCATCCCTAATCTTATGCAACCAATCACTAAACTCATTCTCATTCTTCCCTAATTTTCTCACTATCTTGTTCATTAGGCCTATTTAGTGATAGGTCAACTTCTATGATCAGTTTAGTAAATTTTAGGTATATAAAATACTCATAAAATTTTATTGGAACAAAATAAAATTCTCATACATCATCCTCCATCTATTTACATGATATGACCTAGTCAACCCTACTTGGTACATCAAAATCCAAAAAAAATAAGGGGTTTCCTATAGCTTCTACTCACTATCAAGGTAAACAAAAACCACTTGAAGAAACCTAGAAGAGTCATTTACATGTTAAAAACATAAAAATAGGCCAAAAAAACCATTATGAGCCATAATTGACATGAATTTTCCTATCAAGTCATTATGAGGGTTTTGACTAGTTTCCCTTCTTAGCATACTCCAAAATAAATTATATGAAATTAAATATATGGACCTTTAAAAACTTCCATGATATGATAAGTATCTCATACAAATGTTTCACATGCCAATGAGCATAATAAATCCCTTCTCAGGTCTATAACACCTCATTCTATGCACACATAAAACCTTACCACCAATTTTCATGATTTTTTATTTAGGGTAAGAAATAAAACTTTGTAAAAACACTTTAAAAAACCACTAAAAAATATATAAATTATCTCAATATATTTTAAACCTTGGTAAATGAACTTGACCCTTCATTAGGCCATACTAGGTCTCTTTACACACTAGGCCTTAAACTACAAGTCATACTAAGATCATGATCACACCTTGAAAATTATTTAACTACTCACAATACATTTTAAACATTTTAAATTAACTCATATCATTATCACATATTTCCAAATTTCTTCACACAAGTCTCATATGATTAAATAAAACATGCTACCATGCATATGCCTTCTTACTAGGTATTCATGTAAGGACTAGGCCTCAAATATTGACCTTAAATCTCATTTGATGGCTTATTTACCTCTTTATCATGTTTAAATATGTTTTTATACTCTCACATGCCTATAATAACATAATTCACCAATATTTACTATTATTCATGCATATACCTTCTCACAAGGCTAGCCTAGACTTCTCAAGACACCTAGTGCATAATAGTATCTTACCTTGTACCATGATCTTGAATTTAACATGCCATCAAATTTAGAATTATAACTATTTTGACTTCAAATTCTCTCTCTCTAATTAAAGAGATAATATTTTTCCTTCAAATTTTCTCTTGTCATGAGACTTCTTTGACACAAATCATCTCACCATGATTGACCTCAACTTTGAATTTGACATTAATGGCATTTGTCTTGAATTTGACATAAATGAAAATAATAAAGATTCAATACCAAAAATTAGGAACATACGTCAAAAACATCACCCTTTTTCATTTATGGAAAACATTTACACAAAACTGATCATTCACAACTCCTCAAGTTGAATCTTCTTCAAATTAACCTTTCTCCCAAACTGGAACTTTATCCCCTTTGACATTAATGACAAAGGGTCATATTATCTAACACCTATCTGATCCTTGGAAATGGAACAATACACCTTATATCTTCAACAAAATTTTAACATAGATTAGAATCACATAACTACTTTTGGATTAAGATTGGCTCCCCTTACATCTATTAAAAATTTAGACATTATCAAAACTATGACTTGGTTTGATCAAGTCATCATACAAACTCTTTGTAACCAATATATTGTGATCACACCTATAACAAACTCTTGAATTAACCTTAAATCTAAAATTCATAAAAGAAAAC
Organism: Torreya grandis; assembly: GCA_037957365.1. Classification (NCBI taxonomy): domain Eukaryota; kingdom Viridiplantae; phylum Streptophyta; class Pinopsida; order Cupressales; family Taxaceae; genus Torreya; species Torreya grandis. The sequence goes on from JARHVA010009370.1 coordinate 205,967, forward strand.
AAAATTCTGCCATGATTGAGCATCCTTCATGCTTATTACTTACTAGCCGAGTGCCTCCATGAAGCCTAATGGATTCAGATTTTCTCTAGGGAACTAGAATAACATAAACTTAGGAGATTCCCAGATATCCATCTCCTTACTAGATTTAACTTCCTTCATGATACTCTTAGGATTGAAAGGTCCTTTTGGTTTGACCTCAATTTTTATTTGAGCAACATTTTGGCTTGTTTTATTGGTATTGTCTCCTTCATCAATAATTTGAGCTAACAAAGAAAATTATTGGCACTCCTTTTCATATTAATTATGGTTTACTATGAAAAATAGTCCACTTTGACTTGCATACTGGTCATCAACCTTAGATACCTTGGGTTTCCACTTGTTCTCTTATCTTCTTTCTTGTACTCTAGGGTTCTCAACTTTCTTGTCTTATTTTGATAATCCATGCTTAAAACATTTTGAAATATGTCCAACCTTATGAAAATTGAACACAATTATTCATTTTGATGGAAACACACCATGACCCATACTTCGTAACTAATAATTCTTGTCATAGTTCCATAAAAATTCATCCTTGGAGTGCCTTCTAAAATGCCTTGCTCTATGTTCTAATTGGTTAAATGAATAACAACAACCATTGAATGGGTTAACATACTTTATATAATTATGTTTCTTCATAGTATTATCCTTGATTCTACAATTACCCTCATTATTTTATTTATTATTGACCTTATTTATCACATTAGTGTTCTTCTCTTGATCTCTATTGAAACCAAGGTCTATTTTGTCATTAACAGTCTTTTAACTATTCAGAATGTTGTCTAGATCATTGGTACTCTTTTCAAACCTCATAAATGACTTAAAATTACTTGATGTTTGATCCAAATTAGCTATTAATGAATCCACTTTAGTTACATACCTTTCACATTCTTCTTCTTTTGTCTTTGGACTAGCTTTCATAATCTCAAGTTGAGTCTCCACCTATTTGACTATTTTCTCTTGTTTATTAGATTTGTTTCTTAGTCTAGCTTCAAACAAGTTGATTTTATCATCATAATATTTTATAAGATACCATATCACTCTATTATTCTTATTTACCATATTTATTTATTCTATAGTATTCATTAACTCAGCTTCAAAGTCCACCTCATCTCCTTCTTCATCTAAATCACCAACAACACTTCCAAACTATATGGACTCTTATTGATTTAAGTAACTTACTTCTTCATCCATAAAGATAAATTTTTTGACATTAGATCCATCACCTTCATGGTCACTCTCAAAATCAAATCTCCCACTCTCATTAAATGAGTTGTAATCTTCCTTGGTGTAGAAACTTATTTTTTTTTTGAAAATCTTCTTATCATCATACATTCGAACGATTTTGTTGATCTTATTAGACCTGTATGACCTTTTATCATCATCATGACCTTTATCATAATATTCATCATCCTTATCCTTATGATTATGAGGGAAATTATTATCAAAGTGTCCAATCTCCACAATTGATGCATTTAAAAGGCAATTTACCCTTATATTTACCTAAACCTATCTTCAAATTTCATGCAAACATCGCTATCAACTCATCATCATCAATATAAAATTCATCATTGTCTTTGAATTTATTAACTTGTGTCTTATTATCCTTTGGCTTATTTTCTACCTTGAATGCAACTTCCTTCTTTTCAAGGATTCCTTCACTTATACTCATCTCATATGATGTTAGGGTGCCATGAAGTCCATCCATCTCTAGCTTATATAGATCTTGAATTTCTTTAACAATAGATACCTTAGAATAAAATTTGGGAGTTATAGATCTCAAAACTTTTTGAACAACATTAGACTCCTTCAAATCTTTACCTAGACCTCTTATAATGTTGACCACTTCATCAACCCTCAAAAAGTAAGTTGTAGTGGTCTCATCTTCATTCATTTTTAGGATTTCAAATTGTCTTCTATGGGTTTGAAACATAGAAAATTTGACCTTGGAATATACCTCATGATTATTATTTAAATTGTCCCAAATTTCTTTGGTAGACATATAATGCATTACCTTCACAATTTCTACCTCTGATAAAACCCACATAATACCATTCATTTCTTTTGAGTTATTGTCACTAGCCTTCTTGCTTGCTCTATCTATAGGAGGAATAGGGGGTGAAATATATACATCCAAGAATGATTACCAAACATCATGACCTTGATACATCAGATATGTCCTCATCTTAACACTCCAAAAATCATAGTTGGATCCATTAAACAATAAAGATATATTTGTATAAAAACCACCTTGTGCTTGACTAGTCATCTTTACTTACTTAGAATCTCCTTTAGGTTGTAAGACCTCCTATAAAGGACCTACTATGATTAAAAAAAAATTATAATTATAGATAATAATATGGGTTTGGTGAATCATTTGGCTTAAAATAGTCCTTTTATTTCACTTAACATTCATGAATATTCATTCACTTACATACAATAATCAATGCATACATAAGCATCTATGAAAGAAAAAAACATTAGAACATAAGATATATATGAAAAAACATATTATGGGATTAAAAAAATAATTAATATATTTTAATATAGTCCTATAATCAATGAATTAAAATTTTAGTGAGGAAACAAACCCACAAAGAGCACCAACCCCTCACTAGTCAAATACAAACTCAATTAGTCCTTTAGTAAGCTCCAACATGCAAGGAGGATCCAAACCCATAGTTAATATAGAAAAAGATCAGATAAATTGAATCTATGATCACCCTTGGAAACCTTTTTCTCACTAAATTTAAGATGACATCATTATATTTCTCTTCTCACTCTTTTATCTCTCTTAAATGGCCTATTAGGCCTTCTTGCTCAACTAACCCTTTCTTTGGAAATATTAAGTCAAATTACCTTGATAAAAACATATTTATATATTAATTTTATATTAATAATACCTATTTTATAATATTTAATCCCTTTACCTATTTTTCAAAACTTTATATCATTCACTCATATGCTCAATTCTCTAACTAGTTAAATTAGGCTTATTAGGCCTTATCTTTATACTTGAATCTTGATATTACCCATAGTTATTAGAAAATAACATAAAAATACATAAATAAACCTTGTATTATATCAAAAAACACATTTAACAATTGAAAAAAAACACCATATAGGTCGGTAATTACCCTTAAGGGCTAAAACCACTATTCAACCTAATAGAGACCTAATGCAATTAAGCCTTCTCTAAGCACATGTTTCAATTAGGACTTATTGGAAAACCTTGATAATTAAAAAATATATTAAAAAAATAAAATATAAATTTAATATACCCATGATAATCTATCATTATTTTCCCAACACCATTTATCTGATTTCACTCCTCGAACCACCCAATTAGGTCTACTCATCATTAAGCCTTCTTACTACCAGAAAGTATGTCTTACAAATTTGATGCATATAAAAAAAATTTACAAATAAAAAAACCAAAAAATAAAATTTATATAATATAAATTACCTCAGGTTAAACATAATGTTCATTATAATTCATCAAACAAATCAAAATACCTCTAATTGATCACCTTTATATGCTCACTCAGAACTACACACAGATCTCAAAAACCTAGTCAAGAACCTTTTAATTTTCACACATAAATAGGGGTTTATCATGAATAAAAATTTGTTAAAATTAACCTATTATACCTATATAACAAATTAATGTGCATTTTATTCATAAATACAATGTAAAAACACTCAGGAACAATATTTTCATTCACACAAAAAATTGCCTATATCATCAAAAACACAGTCAAGAAAATAAAATATTAGAACACTTATAAGAAATATTTTATGATCTTAAATTGATTTATAATGATAATTAATCATCCTTATAACATATCATAATAGATATATTATAAATTTTTATATCAGTATTGGTCTTACATACCAATTTCACATCTTCACCCTATATAGACTCCACTGTGTTAAACATGTCACTTTGAGGATGAATTTTTTCTTATGTATGAGAATAATAAACACTTATAAACCAAGGTAAAGTGAGGTATAGGTATTTAAAAATTATCCAATTCATTTGGATCCATCTTTAATCCTATGCAACCAATCCGTAATCTCATTCTCATTCTTCCCTAGTTTTCTCACTATCTTGCTCATAAGGCATGCTTAGCAATAGGTCAACTTCCATGAATAGTTTAGAAAATTTTAGGTCTAAAAAATTATCATAAAATTTCATTTATACAAACTAAAAGTATAATAAATCATCCTCCATCCATTTTTATGTTTTGACATGGTCAACCCTGCCTGTTGCATCAAAATTATGAAAAATAAGGGGTTTCTTATACCTTCCACTCATAATAAATATAAACAAAAATAACATAAATAAACATGGAAAATTCATTTACATGTTTGAAACATAAAATTAGGTCAAAAAAATCATTCTAATCCATAACCAAGAAGATCTTTCCTATCGGGTCATTATGAGGGTTTTATGAGGGTTTTGACTGGTTTCCCTTCTTAGCAATCATTCATAATGTATTTCCCCTTAAATCCAAAAAAAATGATAATAATTTCAATATAATTACTTAATAAGACTATATTAAATGATAATTATATCATGCAATGTTTTCACATGCCAATGAGCATAATAAATTCCTTCTCGAGTCTGCAACACCCCATTCTATGTACACATAAAACCTTACCACCATTTTCATGATTTATTATTTATGGTAATACATAAAAAATTGTAAAAAAATCTTAAAAAACCACCTCAAACATATTTAAATTATCTCAAGACATTTTTCACCTTGGGAAATTAACTTGAACCCTCATTAGGCCATACTAGGTCTCTTTGCACACTAGGCCTTAAAATTCTAGTCATACTAAGATCATGATCAAAACTTTAAAATTATTTCACTACTAAAAATACCTATTCCACATGTCAAATTAACTCATATAATTCTCACATACTTCCAACCTTATTCACACAAGTCTCATATGACTCAACACAACATGCTACCATGCATATCCCTTCTTACTATGTCTTCATTTAAGGACTAGGCCTTAAAACATGACATTGAAACCCATAAAAATGATTATTTCCCTCTTGATCATGTTTTAAAAAAATATATACTATCACATGCATATACTAACACAACTCATTGATTTTTAATATGCTTCATGCATATACCTTCTCTCAGTGTTAGACTATACTTCTTAAGATACCTAGTACAAAATAGTAGCTTACTTTGTATCATGATCTTGATTTTGGTATGACATAAACTTTAGAAATATTTATATGCTCACCTAAAATTATATCTCAATATAGATACAATATTTTTCCTTCAAATTTTCTCTTGTCATGAGACTTATTTGACATAAATCATCTCACCACACATGACCTCAACTCTAACTTTAACATTAATGACATATGTCTTGACTTTGACATCAATGAAAATAATAAGTATTCAATAAAAAGAAAAAATAACATAACTCAACATGATTTTCATAACCCAATACAATTAGTCTCATGCGACTAAGAAGACACATGGGCTCACTATCAAAGACTTGATATAGGTGAGTAAGGGAATCTCATCCAAGGCTAACCCCACACAACTAGTAAGATGTGAAGGCTCATTAGTATGGATTAGATAAGGGTGAGAGATGTGAAATTGACTTAAAATTCATAATATTTCTAGTTTCCATTATTCAAGAGATGTGAAATTGAATTTATTTGCATAATCTTTCGACTTTTCTTCAGTATCTCTTATTTTTAAAGGAATCCCCTTACCCCCAAATATTGGATCCATGAAACTAGTAAGGTGAAAGGTATAATAACCAAAAACCAATAAATGCTATTAATTTTACCTAATTTTATCTTTCTAGTTTTTTTTCTTAGAGGGAGCCATAAAATGAGATTATGTCATAGGAAAGTTTCTAGACTAGGCTATAGGATAGAGTTTTTTAATCTTGCAAAGAAGTATATATGAATAAGGTAGACTATGCTCATAAGAATTAAGACAAGAACCTATATCATTTTTATTTTGATAATGTTTTCTAAACTGGAATAGGGTGATATGGAAATGAAATGGAATGATATGTTACATTTTAAAAGTTTGTCACATGAACTCATAACTAAAAAACCATGGAACCAAACAATTGATATGAAAGAAAATAAATATATTATGGAAATTCAAAGAGTGAAATGTGAAATTAATTTAATATCTGTATAAAAATTTAAGGTATAAATAATTCACAAACTCTTTGATCTCCTTTCCCTCTAAATTTTACAACCAAAAGACTCCATTATTAAAATCCTCAATCACTAGATATGGGCCCAACCAATTTTCCTAAAATTATGACCTTCTCCCTTCTTATCCCATCTAATATAAAGTATCAAGACAAGGTATCCTACCTATATAATATGTTTATGAATATTCTTATTAATTTATTGACTCATTTAGTTTGTGTAATCAATGTGATTTTATGTGGCCACTAACAAATGTTAATCTAAAGTTCCTAACTAAGATAACCATGAATTTATATACTCTGTAATAAATAAGATCTTGAAGATATATATATATATATATATATATAAACCTCAAGGTTAATAATATATTTAACTTAGAAGATAAAAGAATATGGGGTTGCCTTGTGAGCATACAAATACTCATTATTTAGGCCCATAGTGTAGGATATAGCTAAAGTTGCCAATATCTTTTATTATATTTAACTCTTTTAACTAGGATTGAAATTAATGTTTTTTTATGGCCTTAAATTGTTTATTTATTATTGGTAGTATATAAATTTTGTGTGATTAGATATATTAAATTTATTTCACAATACACGCACTTTAAGATTCCTAAAATGAGACCCATTATCTATGATAATGACATGTTGAATCCAAAATCTAAATTTGATATGGTCTAATACAAAATTAGTGATTAAAAATATAATAATTATAATTAAAGTAATAAATTATACCCACTTATTGAAGTATTTGGTGGCCATAATGTAAATTTACGGCCTTCCAAGGAAGTAGAATAAATATTGCCAACTAAGTCTAGCCAGTAAGTGTGAAAGTGCCAAAAAGTAACAATTGGTTGGAGTGCCTTGGGATAAAGGTGAATATCATGGGATAATATTTTAAAATTATTTCATTTTAATATATAATAAACAACATTATTCTTAAGAGTGGGCTAGAAGTATCCCATATTAACTATTTTGCAGGCAGTTGTATCGCCACCAAAGTGACCACCATAAATGATGATGTGGTGATGAAAAATGACATTTTTATATTTTTATTGATCAAAACATATTAATATAATTAATTTGAAATATTTAAGATATAAAACCTTATTGATAATTAGATACTTAAATGTAACGATGTGAAGGATTTGCCTCAATTACAAATTAACACCTTCAAGATAAGTATAATTAGCTAAATGGTTTATAATGTCAATATATCAAGGAGATGATACAATCATAGATTTATATACATAAAATATTACCTATTTATGGATATTAGGGTCAAAAATATCACCAAATTATAAATGAGACTCTGTCATCCAATAAACAATAATTTATCCCTTAATGGACATTTGGTTGACATAGGTAAAGTTAAACTCACTTAAAAGCATGCTGAAACACCCAACCTTCCATGAGTGGTATGGTTGGATAAATAATGTTTTAATAGTCTTTGTAAATAATTATGACCCTAATTTATTTATCAACAATGTAATTTTTTAAATTTTTCAGTCATAAAAATAATGGCCAAACACTCTTTTTTGCCTATGTATAGCGAGTTTCATAATAAAAAAGAGTGCGGCTAATAAATTAAATGAATCACTTTTTGCCATTATCATCCTATTGGGTCAAAATAAAAGAAATAAATAACTCAATTTCACTTATGTAAATTATGTGAAGCATGTAGGGCTTGGGTGACATGTGTGTTGGTGGAGATAAGAGAAAACATTTTCCCACTTCAAATGTGTCTTATAAATCATTCATCCAAGTCAAACGCCTATCCTTCTTGAGAAATTTTCTAATACCATTAACTACATAGGTAAATTGGGTATGAATTGAACCAAAATTCCATAGGAATTATATAATCGCTAACTCATCATTAAGGGGGTAACTTTTCTAATATCACATGAATTTTAGATTTATTTATATCAATTATATGCTAGGAAATAATGTAACTGAAAAGTTTTCAATTTTGACATAAAACACACCATTTGAGTAGATTAAGAGTGACCCAATACTTAATAATATGCACAAGGATGGTACATAATACCTTTTACATTATTATCCCTACTTCTTGCCTTTAAAATAAGATCATCAATATAAACTTCTATTATCTTATGAATAAGGTCATGTAGAATATATGTCATAGCCCTCTAATATGTTGACCTAGAAATTTTTAGGCTAAAAAAAATGCCTACAAGAAAAATACTCCCCATGGTGTATTAAATTATGTTTTTATTTGATTCTCTCTCGATATTCAAATTTGGTTATATCTAGAGAAGGCATCCATGAGGGATAGAAACTCATAACTAGCCATAACATCAAAGCTAAAATCGATGAAGGGAAGAGGAAAATAATCTTTGGGACATACCTTATTTATATCATGGAAGTCTATGCATATTCTATTTTTTATATATTTTTTAGAATAATGAAGATATTGGAAATCTAGTTAGAATATTCCATAGGTTTTATGAACCCTAATTTCAATAGTTTGATGACCTCTTCTATGACCATCAATGCAACCTTTGATTTGAATGGATTGATTTTTTGTTTAAAAGGTTTTACATCGATTATGGTAATAAAATTTTGGATAACTACTTTAGGCTGAATACATTTCATGTCCATATAATAAAAGATAAAATCTTTAGACAAATTAGTAATCAACTTATTATGGTATTACATTTATCAAGGTGAGGATGAAGACCCAAATTTAAGGATATTAATATTTTATTCAATACATACATACATACATACATATATATATATATATATATATATATATATATATATGGTGTCCTAAACTATGGAGTAATTACCTTATTAAAATTCATCTAGAGTAGGAATAAGGTCAGGATCCTTGTTATTAGCATCAAAGACATCAAACTATTTGTTATAAGAAAGATAATTCTAAATATTATAGTAATAATCATACTCATTGGATGCAAGGCTAGACATGGGATAATAAGTGAGAGAATAAAAATTATTGTGATGTTATGAGGGAAGGTTTTCATAGGCTCTTAGTAACTCCAAGGTCATCTCATCATTTTTATCAAAGTCAAGGACCAAAGGTATAATGTCTCTTTTAGTATAATCAAGGGTTTGGTCATTTGACAATATTTAAAAAAGGTATTTAGAATTATGAGATACCAATAAATTTTCCATAGGTATCATCATATGAGGAATAAAATGATAATAATTATCCATATAGTTAACAAGTTGATTGATTTCTCTAGGAATTGCCTCTTTAAGAACAAGATACAAATCCTTGGCAACTTCATGCATATTGTTATTATAGAGGTGAAGATGTTCATATTTGGTTTGGTAAAATTATAAAAATTGGTTATTCACTAGTTTAAATTTGAATTATATATTTAGTTTTGAACACCCAACAATTTTATGATTAACATTCCCAAAAATAGAGATTCATATTCTACCACATTTTTTATACACCCATAATATAGTTTAAAACTAAAAGACATGACTCTTCCTCTTGGAAAAATTAGGATAATTCCTACCCCTAATTAAATATGTAATTTTCTCCATAATAATTAAGGGTTCATTGATCATTTAGGAAGTAATAAACATCATCTTGGTTATTAAGCATTTTCTATTCTTCTAATATTTTGACCTTGAAAATGTCAAATATGTTGGCTAACCCTTCTTGGGTTTCCATGTTTTTAGAGTTAGAAAGGTCACATGTTCCTACACTGTGAGGTTAAAATGTGAGTGTGATTGGTTTATACATTTTTTAGATACTAATAATTTTAGTCATAGACTTAGTCGTGACAATTAATATCATTATTTCAAGAGTCTGCCTTTTTAATTCTATATTATCTTACCTCTCTTTTCTATAAGATTTTTATTTTATGATAATTTTTTAATTTTAGAACACTTATTTAGGGAACACAAAAAGTTTTTTATAGGCTCCTTATCTTTGGCCAAGGGTATGGGTTTAGCCACTCTATTGTTTGGAAAATGATAATTAGTATGGAGGCTTGGTTTCTTGTTGAAGTTGAACTAAACATTGACAAAGGGATTGGGATCTCTTTGAGTGACAAAAATATTCCCTAGCTAAATAAATTTTATCTATTGGAATAAATTGGAATGGATTTACTTTATTACATAAATAAATGGCCTTATAAGGATCATATTATAGTTTGTGTCCATATCAATCACATAAAACTATATCAAAATAGTTTTTAGACAGAAGGTCATAGGAAGCACAATGTCCCAATAGAGGTAGACTTGAGGCTATCATAGTCTCTCAAGGTATCAGGGTGGTGGATAAATTAATTTATAAATAACTAATATTCTAAAAAAATAAAAATGGGACTATATTTATAGTCACCCCATCATCCACCATTTCTCTTTTTACACAATCATTATAAATTTATACTTTTAGTAACAAATTTGGATCCCTCATCGTATCTATATCAGTGTTTGAGGGAAGACTCCTAAGTTAAAAAAACTAACCAACATATCTCAAGTTATTTTAGGGTGGTAACATGTCCAAATCAATGTGGTTAACCTGAGCCTAGGGTAGAAGAATGACACTAGATAAGTGACATAATCCCAAGGAATCAAACAATACATTTTATTAAATTTGTGATTAATATAATTCAATATAATACAAAAAACAAATAAGTTAAAGTAAATGATTAATTAAATGAACATTAAAATATGCATATACTTTCAAATTTATATATATTAATGATTAGGGTTTCAACTAAAAGTAGTAAGAGAGATGATGAACTTATCATTTTTTTGGAAAATGTAAACTCTATGTGATTATTTATGAATATGATATTAATTGATATATTTTTTAATCTAAATTTTTTCTTATTGTGACTTTATAGGACAATACTAACATATTTATACTATGGTGGCCTACTACATTGTCCAAGTTACTCTTGTAATAAAATGTAAACTAGTTATTGTTAGGTATAGTAGGAGCTTATAGAGTGATTTAAATCATGTAGAGGATATGAACATATAATATTTATAAATATTTTAATCACACAATAATAATATATTACATATAATTCACACTATTACATGGTTATATAGGAAGTGTTTACCTATAAATGGGGATACTTATATCCCTACAATATCTCAACAATATAACCTCTTAACTACCTACACAATACTTGAGATATATATACATCACACTTAATAATAAACATATTTATGTGAACTATTTTTATTACACAACAATATCACTCCCAAATTATATATACTAATAACTAACCTAAATAACTATAAGTGAATACTATTTACCTTACATTAAATAACAAACTACTAATCTACCCAACGTAAATAATAATCCTCAACATTCACCCCTTAGTTGTTACATGGTAAAACATATCTCATTTTTTGAATGTAGCATTCCACCTTTGTGTGCTCATGATCAAATCTTCAACTATGCAACATCAAGATTGAAAAAAACTCTAACACATAGTATTCTTACAAGTGGCTTTCATCGATGGATATAATGATCACCCAGGTATGAACAAAGACATATGCTTCTATTCATCCTCCACACTCATCCTCTGATGGTTTTAACCATCTCAAACCAACAAACTTACCCAATTGGTTTTTTATGTGTAATAATAACCTTTCACAAATGGTTTTTTAGGCTCAACAAAAACCTTACACAATTAGTTTTGTAGGTTCACTAATAACCTTACACAAATGTTTTTTCACAAGTTTACCAATAACCTTTACATTATTATTTCTAAAATACATTTTAATTAAAATTGTATAATGCTTACAAAAAAAATTTTACATGTGGAATAACCACAAGTTACTAGGAATTCACCACATCTATTCTTATTTTGTAAACCACATAAATGAAAAGCTAAAAAATTGAAATCCATACCACACATAATAATTCATAATACTAGAAGTGTATCCCCATAGTTTATGACTAATGAGAGGTCACTAAAACACCTCCTTTCTTTATTGCCTTTGACCACCTTCATGTGAAGTTACTCAACCAATGAAGTTATCAAGCTCAATCATTTCCACATGGATTTTTTGGTATAGCTTCCCTCCTGTAATGTGAATAGTATGTAAGACATTGGGGTCACCCAAAAATGCATCTGTAAGATAATTTAGTTTTAATTTTTACAAATATAACTCTATATGACATAAAATTATGGATTTTGACAAAATTAATCAACACACAAAATGACTTTTTTAAAAATTATTTGATGACTTTTAACTTATGACTCATTTTTTATTTTGTCTCCTTGGTGACACATGACTTAATAAAACTATGATATTTACATACATGAAAAAATTTATTTGAACAAACTAGAATACTATTGAATACATTATATTTACTTAAATAATACATATAAAAATACACTATGTGATGACTAATTATACTCATAAAAAAAAACTCAATGCTAAATCTATATAAAAATAATAGTAACATAAAACTCGAGACATTTAAAATTTAATGACTTTATATGATAAATATTAAATATCATTAACATAAAATGAACAAAACCTAAATATCAATAAATAATATCACCTAGATCAATGATGACTTTCAAGATGTCTAAAGGATGCTAATCTATGTTGGTTGAATTGGATGTATGAGATGATAATATTGAACACAATGCAACATGGTGATTATTTGTATGAAATAAAATCTTCACCCAACCAAAATATTATCTCACCACCAATTTACATGTCTTTATAAGTGAATTTTTCAATAACCAGACAACCACTTAACAACTCAACTGGCTATTGAAATGAAAGCATCCTAAAATAACATACAATTGTGTTGTTGTTTTAAGGTGAAGTTCATATAAAACTTATATCAAGGTGATAAAAATCAAGTAAACAATACACTAATCACATAATTTTAGAAACACATAGTCCTAACTACTACTATGTAGGTTTTTATAAGCATACACATGACTTGAAACTTAGAAAAGTTTATTAAATCATTAACATGATTATGCATCTATAATTGGGATCAATAAACAACATTAAAAATCATGCCTAAATTTTATTTGAGACCATTCCATCATAAAGGCACTCAACTCTTTAGATATTCTATTATTTTTTAGTATATATCAGGAGGATGAGTATCACATATACATAATGATATAGCTAAACCAAGGATGTTGATGAAGACATGAATGATGGAAAAAATTAAATAACCAAAAAAAGCACAAAATGAAGACATATTTAAACCAAAGTTGCATTATCTCTATATGCATAAAAATCAGTGCATAAAACTATCCTAGGATATATTATCTCTAGTTAAACTTTTATAGATTTAATCACTTCAAATCCATGGAGAATAAAAATGAATCTAAAATATCTTCATATGATCAGACTGCCTTATACAGAGATTTGTATAACATGACAAAAAATTAAATAATAATGAAGCTATAAAATGTTCCATACATAGGCAACTAAGATAAATCTTATAGATTACCCATTCAATCTTTAGGCTCCCATACTAATATGATACCAATGTTCTATATTTTAGGTGCTTTTAAATTTATTTAAATCATGTAGAGGAGATGAACATAAAACACAAACAAATATTTTAATCACCCAATAATAATATATTTATTTATTACATAAAATCCACATTATTACATGGTTATATAATAAATTTATTTCTTATAAATGGGGATACACATATCCCTACAATCTCTCAATAATATAACTTCATAACCACCAAAATAATAATTGAACTATATATGCAAATCACTTAACAAAAAACCTTTTTACGTGAACTATTGTTTTTACACAATAATATCACTCCCAAATTAGATATATTAATAACTAACCTAAATAAATATAAGTGGATAATATTGAACATATAGTAAATAACAATCTACTAATTTACCTAGTGTAAATACTAATCCTTAAGAGTGATATGTGCAACTCTACCTGAAAATGTGTTTCAACATATCACATATGTTTGATATTATAATTTAACATGTGCCTCACCTTATCCTCTTTAAATATTATTAGAAAATATTCCACATAAACCAAATGGATTCAAATACAAAATGGGGAAAAAGGGAAGTGGGCGCTACCTACATAGCCTTAAAATAGGGACCTCAAGACAATGTAATTATCCCTATAATGTGTGTGTGATTAGATAATATGCATCATGAATATAAAATCTCTTTGAGTAGGCCATAATTTGGTCCAAAAATGTAGTCTAGATTTGATATTATAGTATTTAGATAAAATTTAGGTTCTAACTTGTTGTATTATGATTTTTATATATAATGCTAGTGTCAAATTGATAAGTTCTAGATCTAAAATTCCTTAGGAAAACCTTTTAATATAATAATTCCAATTTTAACTTTAAAAAACTCATTGACATGACAACCAACTAAAAAATGGATAAAATGGTCATAAACAAGAAACCCAAAATAAAATTGTATTGGAAAAGGTTTTGAAACATGTACCAGACAAGACTAGTCCTTGTGGACAACCCAATAAAGTGGCATAGTCCAAATAGAGTGGTCATATCTAAAAATAATAAGGTAATATGATGTAAGATAAAAATTAAAATTGATCCATGTGACTCATATAAGGAATGAAATAGAAGAATAAAAATTTATCAAATACAATAAAATCAATGTAAAAGGGTGATAATAGATACATATGACTAATAAAACAACACTTGCCAATGGGATCTTAATTTAAAATTATAAGATTCTAAATACAAAAGTCACAAAAAATAGAATAATTATGGTTTTTTAACCAAATTTGGGTGTATATATTTCCCCCCCTTTTATTCTAGTAATGCAATAAAATTAAAGTAATATATTAAAATTAATAAAATCACACATGTACTTACCTATGTCACATGTGCCCAATTTCAAATCAAGATGACATGGGTATAATGTAATCAACCCATGGAGAAAGAAGATGGTATTTAATCTTGTTATATTCTTTGGATAGAGAATTGAATAGAATTTGAGTTATTCCTTTGGATATGAACTCATGATGTGAAGTTCATATGTTGAAATCAAGTAAACTTGATGTAGAGGATAGACAAATTGTCTCACTTCTATTTGTTCTTGTTTCACTCCTTTAACAATAATTCATTGATTCAATGTGCACTCAATGGTTTTCAGATTCAATTTTTGTTTTAATGGTTGTATACACCTTATATATTCTATTTATATCCCTTTATCACTCCTTATTCAAAGTATAAACTTATCAAAGCATTAAATCACTCACACAACTTTTACTTACCTTGATAGATAGGCTTGTAGCCTTTTTGGGGGAATTCCTACTAGTACAGTCCTATATGATTGAATTATAAGAAAATAATGATTAATTTATATACCCTATATCAAGCTTCAAATCTTTATGAATTTTCAAGATCAAACTCTGCTTAGAGAACCTTCTTTTAGACCTTTTTAACTCAATGTTAGGCCTAATTAGGTCTTTCTTATATCTAACCAAACACAGTTGTATATACAAGTATGTACACATAAAAAATCACCTAAAATATCAAAAAATCTTAAAACACATGAATATATGTTATATTATAAAATTTTAGGTAGTTTCATTAGTGAAAACTCCTTAAAACTGCATTTTCCTTCCAAAACCCTAGTTCAGGGTTAATAGGGATCTATGAGTGCTGAGAGGAGAAAAATTTAGTTTAAATCATCCAAAAATAATTTAAAGGATATGTGAAAGTTTATTTAGGATTTTTTTACCCCTAATAACTCTTATAAATAATTAAATTTCCATACTTGGGCCTGTGTTCCACTTTTATCTTGAGTTCTTGATCCCATTATATATGTAGACATAGTCTATAAGGTCTGTGGGATCTATATTGAGGGTTTAGATCTCTAAATAATGGTTTATAAACAATAAAAAATGTTGATAATACTTTTATATAACTCACACATTTTTAAAATGTTTAACCCGAACCCCAATACCTTTGTGTAGCACTTTCACAAAATTTTGTGTTTGAACTATCTATTCAAGCATATCTCCAACAAGGTTGTATGGAATTCTAAGACAAATGACATGAAATTAAAAATAATAACTATTTAAAATAAATAAAAAAAGGTGGAATAGAATCACCAATTCATATTAAATTTCAAAAACTTGGCTTTGTTAGATCTTCCTTTTTGAAGCAAACATGATATAATCATTTTATATGGAAATATGTTGGAAAAATAGGGTTCAATCCTTTCTATTCAATCTTGATAAACTCCTTTCATTGTACATTGGGTCTTGAAACCCCTCACCTCAAATATATTGTGACAATTGATTGAAAAACCAAAAACATGTGAATTTTGTATTAATTATAACTACCTTAACCAATTCTTGACCTTCCAATGGTCACTAACAAGAATGTTTGCACCTTGCACAAAGATCAAGGTTGATTTTTTTGTACAAGGGTGACCTATGGACCATGTTATATACCTATATTAATATTATTTTCCATAATAATTTGTAACTTTTATGACCCTTTAAATGTTCACAAAACTCCTTAGACATGCTTGGCAAATTAAAAAAAATGAATTATGAAATCTGGTGGGAAAGTAGTAATTTGCATTCATAACCTATCCTAACATTCCTAGACACTTGGAAATTTTTTAAATGTGTAAAAAAATACTAATAACATATAAAAAACATTATATAAATATTTATTGTATCATACTCACTTGATATAAGCAAAATTTGTTCAAACAACACAAAGACTTGTCATCCATATAGGATGCTCTTGCATCAAAACCCTTGTGTTTTGAGCAGACAAACTATGCTTTCCCCCAATATTTTTTGGGTAGATAAGTAAATTAAATTCAAACATTTATTTTACCTCATTTACACACAAATAAATATACTAGATATTTGTGAAAATATTTTAATCAACCATTATAGATGAATACAAGATTCATTGTGGTGTAAAACTGGTAAAAAAACTAGTGTAAATATAATTATAAACTGACTCTAGAATAAACAAATTATATAATGGCATGATTTTCCATTCCTTATGTATAATTTGTGAAAAAAATAAGATATTATAACATTTTCCATGTAATATGCCCCCAATCTGGTAACTTCATAAATAAAGACATATAATATTTTAATAAGTCTAAATTTTGAATAATAATTATCGATTGATGTCGATATGCATTATGTGCATTCCCCTATTATCACAACCTATGTAAAATTCAAGTCAAACTATTATAATAATGAGAAAATATGTTGTACACATTCCTCATTACTTATGGTATCTATCAAAACTATATATCTTTATGACTATCTTAGAAAATATTGTAGCAAATTACATGGTAACCTTTACCAACATAAAACCATTATTTTGATTGAATTTAGAAAACAATGCTCTATTTAGATAGTATCACTTTTTTTTATAGTCATAATGGAGTGGGCATGTCTAATTCATAAATATTTATCTAAATATGACACAAACTGAGCCATTTCTGAGCAACTGTGTTAACTTGTCAAATCCCTATGTCATATTGTTAAAAATATATATAGTCTATGTATATCCTACATAAAACTACAATTTACCAATTTTTTTTGGTATATTGAAGCATTATGAGACATAACTAATGGTGTATTGAGTAGTATGAAGTATGATATAATTAAAAATATGATACATAGTAAATATGTACTAATTCAACTACCATATATTTATATTAGTTTTAAAAAATAGTTCTTTTATATGTCCTACTTTTGGTGAGAAGGATGAAACTAGGTTAATTAGATTGAAACAAAATTAATATTGGATGTAGTGATAGTTATTAGTTTATTTTTTTATTTTATAATGTTTATGGTTGAATTTTAGCATTCGTATTAGGTTGAAAGTCAAATAATACTTATATGGGGTCCCATAACAATGGAGGAATTACTATGGAGAATTAAAGTATGAATTATCATGGTAATGACGAGGTCATAATGGAATTAACACTTGTACAAAATTAAAGATGTTGTTACCATATTACACATGGTAGAAATAGGTTTTAAAATAGAGTTATAGTTTTCAAGATATCATCTTTTTATTTAATAAATACAAGATTTTAAGAAGGCCAGTCCATAATTTTGGAGTATGGCATAGGTAAGAAATACATATATTATTTTAAAATTTAAAACTAAATAATTCATTTAAAATTTTATGATAGTAAATTTTTGGGATATGCATTGAAAAAATTCCACAAAATTAGGCAATTTACAACCAATTTGAGAAGGTAGAGAAGTTGATTCAAGATAATGAAGAGGTCATATTGGTGAGTATCTAAACCAAGTCCTTATGTTTTAAAAAATAGAGTAATTTTAGTAAATTTTATTTTATTTTTAAATTTTAAATTTTATACCATGACCCCATCCTCTATAGGCCAATTATGTCTGAATATGACATTGCATTGTCCAAATTTTATTATAAAAAAATATATAGTATTTCATATTATATTTTATTATTTTTGGACTTGTATTTGGAAATTTAATATTTTGATGTTATGTTATTTGTTGTGTTCACAAAGATATGTATTTTAAAGAGTTTTATGGGGTTTGATGATGGAGATAATTTATGTCCTACCCATATGTAATGAGGAGAGATCCATTATTTAGAGGACATGCCTCAACTATGTCGGTTGTCTATACTCAATGTCATATGATGTCCATATAATGACCACATTGGATGATAAGTGGGATACAAATAATTGTACGTCTTGGTTATCTATGGGTGAGATGATAATGACTCTAGAGGATGTTTGGAGGATATTGAGGTTGCTAATCATTGACACTAGAGATATATTTTAAGGTGTTATGGGTATAGGTGCTATTGATATTTCCCATATATATTTGATTATTAGACCTCATGTATGATGCAAGCATATTAATTATGATGTTTTACTATTTATGATTATGTTATATAACATTTTGCATGTGCAGAAGATAATTTCTATTTTAATTCATAGAAGTGGGTGGTGGTGAGGTGTCCATATCATACATGACATATACTATCATCTAATATATAGAGGATCATGGGGCCATGTATTCCTAGGTTCAAACCATTCTTGTGCATTTATACCTTAGTATTTATAAATTAGCATGTAATGATTTTAATGGTGGAATTGGATTGAACACATTACTATAATGTTGGGATTACAAACACATAGTGGTTACCTAACTAGTGGGGATGCCACAAACTGATTGGGCACATCTATAGGTTTTTGAATTGAGATGGAATATTATAAGGTAGGTGAAATATTGAACCATCATGAACTATGGTAGTATATTAGATGATTTAACTAATTAATCTATTTTTTAGAGCCCATATAGAGGGTTTGTTGGATGGCACATACTTGCATCAAATTCATGTCAATTTTTTGTACCAAGATTTATGGCCAATTATATTTAAGTACTATTATTATGATATTGTTACATGATAGGTTGGGATATAGTAGGACGTGACCCCAACATCATGGGTATGGGCACATAGTTTAAGCTTTGATGAGACTAGGTGATATGGGTAACACATCTATGATAGATCTTGTCCCCATTCCAATATATGAGAGAGATCATGTTATATATATATATATATATATATATATATATATATATATATATATATATATATATATATATATATATATATATATATATATATATCCAAAATTTGGATGATGTGGTGTGTAACAATGTATATACCACATTATGGATATAATATAGGTGGGATCAATTATCCCTAAGTGGAGGAAATAAAGTTGTTGATGATGTGATAAATTATGAGATTGTGAGGGCTATTGGAGTTATATGTGTTGTTTAAATTATTTTTTATTGTAAATTCATTATTTTCAAAAATTTAATAGAATTATAGCTAATTATTTTTCATTATGTTTCTATTTAGGTGATGAGTATTCCTAGGAGTTGACAATTTAGTTTGCACTACAATATTTGATAGACATGTTCCTAATAATGTCATAGAGGATGGTCTTATTGAGTGGGCCATAATAATTTTCAATGTTCATGTGCCCATATTTAATTGATATGTGATCAAAAATCTTGTATATGTTGAGTTGTGATAGAGTGAGATGAGTTAAGAGTTAAGGTGGTGAGACTACAATAGCACCCACTAAACCCAACTAATACTATAGGTCATATAATTTTGAATGAGTATATATTATTAAAAATATAACATGTTGCTATTAAGGTGAGATTTTATATATATGAATATCAAGATAGGATACATAGGTCATGATATAAGACACAAGGTGATTCATGGACTTCTAGTTATAGGTCTTTGGTATTATTAGAAATAGAGGATGTGGACTGGATGAGAAGGGTCCTATAGACTATGCTCTTATTATTGAATGATGTTCTTTTATTTAATTATATAAACACTTGATTGTTTATTTAATTATTTGAGTACTCTCTCTCTCTCTCTCTCTCTCTCTCTCTCTCTCTCTCTCTCTCTCTCTCTCTCTCTCTCTCTCTCTCTCTCTCTCTCTCTCTCTCTCTCTCTCTCTCTCTCTCTCTCTATGTGGATATCAATTATATTGGTATATTTGAATTTGCTATAATTATATGTATTTATAACATTATAATTTAAGATGTATGGATTTGATTTTACTTATTAATGTTACAATGTTATTATTATATCATTATAATGTCCATCTAAGATTAAAGTATGAAACTATCTAAGCCATAAGTAGTAATCTATACATCCTAAAGGAAAAAACAATTGTGAACTAACTAAGTATCTAACATATCTGAATCACTATTTACTAGTTGTGGCACTACTTTATGTATAGCTATGGGAGGAATATATATAATATCAATTACAAAATAAATTATTTGTTATTTAAATTTCATTATCAATTTATTCTTATTTAGTTTAATTACCACACTATGATATTTTTTTATAATTTAGTATATCATCTTCAATTTTTGTTAAACTAGTGGCATCACATATATCTTATAATGCTATAATGTCCATCTAAGATTAAATTATGAAACTATCTAAGCCATAAGTAGTAATCTATACATCCTAAAGGAAAAAACAATTGTGAACTAAGTATCTAACATATCTGAATCACTATATACTAGTTGTGGCACTACTTTATGTATAGCTATGGGAGGAATATATATAATATCAATTACAAAATAAATTATTTGTTATTTAAATATCATTATCAATTTATTCTTATTTACTTTTATTACCACACTATAATAATTTTTTTATAATTTACTATATCATCTTCCATTTTGGTTAAACTAGTGGCATCACATATTTCTTATAATGATATAAGTCCATCTAAGATTAAAGTATGAAACTATCTAAGCCATAAGTAGTAATCTATACATCCTAAAGGAAAAAAAAATTGTGAACTAACTAAGTATCTAACATATTTGAATCACTATATACTAGTTGTGGCACTAATTTATGTATAGCTATGGGAGGAATATATATAATATCAATTACAAAATAAATTATTTGTTATTTAAATATCATTATCAATTTATTCTTATTTACTTTTATTACCACACTATGATAATTTTTTTATAATTTACTATATCATCTTCCATTTGAGTTAGACTAGTGGCATCACATATATCTTATAATGCTAAAATGTCCATCTAAGATTAAAGTATGAAACTATCTAAGCCATAAGTAGTAATCTATACATCCTAAAGGAAAAAACAATTGTGAACTAACTAAGTATCTAACATATCTGAATCACTATATACTAGTTGTGGCACTAATTTATGTATAGCTATGGGAGGAATATATATAATATCAATTACAAAATAAATTATTTGTTAATTAAATATCATTATCAATTTATTCTTATTTACTTTTATTACCACACTATGATAATTTTTTGTAATTTACTATATCATCTTCCATTTTTGTTAAACTAGTGGCACCACATATATCTTATAATGCTATAATGTCCATCTAAGATTGAAGTATGAAACTATCTAAGCCATAAGTAGTAATCTATACATCCTAAAGGAAAAAACAATTGTGAACTAACTAAGTATCTAACATATCTAAATCACTATATACTAGTTGTGGCACTACTTTATGCATAGCTATGGGAGGATGATATATAATATCAATTAGAAAATAAATTATTTGTTATTCAAATATCATTATCAATTTATTCTTATTTACTTTTATCACCAAAATATGACAATTTTTTTATAATTTACGATATCGTCTTCCATTTTTGTTAGACTAGTGGCATCACATATATCTTATAATGCTATAATGTCTATCTAAGATTAAAGTATGAAACTATCTAAGCCATAAGTAGTAATCTATACATCCTAAAGGAAAAAACAATTGTGAACTAACTAAGTATCTAACATATATGAATCACTATAAACTAGTTTTGGCACTACTTTATGTATAGCTATGGGAGAAATATATATAATATCAATTACAAAATAAATTATTTGTTATTTAAATATCATTATCAATTTATTCTTATTTACTTTTATTACCACGCTATGATAATTTTTTATAATTTACTATATCATCTTCCATTTTTTTTAAACCAGTGACATCACATATATCTTATAATGCTATAATGTCCATGTAAGATTAAAGTATGAATCTATCTAGGCCATAAGTAGTAATCTATACATCCTAAAGGAAAAAACAATTGTGAACTAACTAAGTATCTAACATATCTGAATCACTATATACTAGTTGTGGCACTACTTTATGTATAGCTATGAGAGAAATATATATAATATCAATTATAAAATAAATTATTTGTTATTTAAACATCATTATCAATTTTTTCTTATTTAATTTTATTACCACACTATGATAATTTTTTATAACTTACTATATCATCTTCCATTTTTTTTAAACTAGTGGCATCGCATATATCTTATAATGCTATAAAGTCCATCTAAGATTAAAGTATGAAACTATCTAAGCCATAAGTAGTAATCTATACATCCTAAAGGAAAAAACAATTGTGAACTAACTAAGTATCTAACATATCTGAATCACTATATACTAGTTGTGGCACTACTTTATGTATATCTATGAGTGGAATATATATAATATCAATTACAAAATAAATTATTTATTATTTAAATATCATTATCAATTTATTCTTATTTACTTTTATTACCACACTATGATAATATTTTATAATTTACTCTATCATCTTCCATTTTTGTTAAACTAGTGGCATCATATATATCTTATAATTCTATAATGTCCATCAAAGATTTAAGTATCAAACTATCTAAACCATAAGTAGTAATCTCTACATCCTAAAGGAAAGAACAATTGTGAACTAACTAAGTATCTAACATATCTAAATCACTATATACTAGTTGTGGCACTACTTTATGTATAGCTATGGGAGGAATATATATAATATCCATTACAAAATAAATTATTTGTTATTTAAATATCATTATCAATTTATTTTTATTTACTTTTATTACCACACTATTACAATTTTTAATAATTTACTATATCATCTTCCATTTTTGTTAAACTAGTGGCATCACATATATCTTATAATTCCATAATGTCCATCTAAGATTAAAGTATGAAACTATCTAAGCCATAAGTAGTAATCTATACATCCTAAAGGAAAACAACAATTGTGAACTAACTATCTAACACATCTAAATCACTATATACTAGTTGTGGCACTACTTTATGTATAGCTATGGGAGGAATATATATAATATCAATTACAAAATAAATTATTTGTTATTTAAATATAATTATCAATTTATTCTTATTTACTTTTATTACCACACTATGATAATTTTTTATAATTTACTATATCGTCTTCCATTTATGTTAAACTAGTGGCATCACATATATCTTATAATGCTATAATGTCCATCTAAGATTAAAGTATGAAACTTTCTAAGCCATAAGTAGTAATCTATACATCCTAAAGGAAAAAACAATTGTGAACTAACTAAGTATCTAACATATCTGAATCACTATATACTATTTGTGGCACTACTTTATGTATAGCTATGGGAGGAATGTATATAATATCAATTACAAAATAAATTATTTGTTACTTAAATATCATTATCAATTTTTTCTTATTTACTTTTATTACCACACTATGATAATTTTTTATAATTTACTATATCATCTTATATTTTTTTTAAACTAGTGACATCACATATAACCTATAATGTTATAATGTCCATCTAAGATTAAAGTATGAAACTAACGAAGCCATAAGTAGTAATCTATACATCCTAAAGGAAAAAAAATTGTGAACTATCTAACATATCTGAATCGCTATATACTAGCTGTGGCACTACTGTATGCATAGCTATTGGAGGAATATATATAATATAAATTACAAAATAATTTTTTTGTTATTTAAATATCATTATCAGTTTATTCTTATTTACTTTTATTACCACACTATGATAATTTTTTATAGTTTACTATATCGTCTTCCATTTTTTGTTAAACTAGTGGCATCACATATATCTTATAATGTATTAATGTCCATCTAAGATTAAAGTATGAAACTATATAAGCCATAAGTAGTAATCTATACATCCTAAAGGAAAAAACAATTGTGAACTAAGTATCTAACATATCTGAATAACTATATACTAGTTGTGGCACTACTTTATGCATAGCTATGGGAGTAATATATATATAATATCAATTATAAAATAAATTATTTGTTATTTAAATATCATTATCAATTTATTCTTACTTAATTTTATTACCACAATATGATAATTTTTTATAATTTACTATAACCTCTTGCATTTTTTTTTAAACTAGTGGCATCACATATATCTTATAATGCTATAATGTCCATCTAAGATTAAAGTATGAAACTATCTAAGCCATAAGTAGTAATCTATACATCCTAAAGGAAAAAACAATTGTGAACTAACTAAGTATCTAACATATCTGAATCACTATATACTACTTGTGGCACTACTTTATGTATAGCTATGGGAGGAATATATATAATATCAATTACAAAATAAATTATTTGCTATTCAAATATCATTATCAATTTATTCTTATTTACTTTTATTACCACACTATGATAATTTTTTTATAATTTAATATATCATCTTCCATTTGAGTTAGACTAGTGGCATCACATATATCTTATAATGCTAAAATGTCCATCTAAGATTAAAGTATGAAACTATCTAAGCCATAAGTAGTAATCTATACATCCTAAGGGAAAACAACAATTGTGAACTAACTATCTAACATATCAAAATCACTATATACTAGTTGTGGCACTACTTTATGTATAGCTATGGGAGGAATATATATAATATCAATTAAAAAATAAATTATTTGTTATTTAAATATAATTATCAATTTATTCTTATTTACTTTTATTACCACACTATGATATTTTTTTATAATTTACTATATCATCTTCCATTTTTGTTAAACTAGTGGCATCACATATATCTTATAATGCTATAATGTCCATCTAAGATTAAATTATGAAACTATCTAAGCCATAAGTAGTAATCTATACATCCTAAAGGAAAAAACAATTGTGAACTAACTAAGTATCTAACATATCTGAATCACTATATACTAGTTGTGGCACTACTTTATGTGTAGCTATGGGAGGAATATATATAATATCAATTAGAAAATAAATTATTTGTTATTTAAATATTATTATCAATTTATTCTTATTTACTTTTATTACCACACTATAATAATTTTTTTATAATTTACTATATCATCTTCCAGTTTGGTTAAACTAGTGGCATCACATATTTCTTATAATGATATAAGTCCATCTAAGATTAAAGTATGAAACTATCTAAGCCATAAGTAGTAATCTATACATCCTAAAGGAAAAAACAATTGTGAACTAACTAAGTATCTTACATATTTGAATCACTATATACTAGTTGTGGCACTACTTTATGTATAGCTATGGGAGGAATATATATAATATCAATTACAAAATAAATTATTTGTTATTTAAATATCATTATCAATTTATTCTTATTTACTTTTATTACCACACTATGATAATTTTTTGTAATTTACTATATCATCTTCCATTTTTGTTAAACTAGTGGCACCACATATATCTTATAATGCTATAATGTCCATCTAAGTTTGAAGTATGAAACTATCTAAGCCATAAGTAGTAATCTATACATCCTAAAGGAAAAAACAATTGTGAACTAACTAAGTATCTAACATATCTGAATCACTATATACTAGTTGTGGCACTACTTTATGCATAGCTATGGGAGGATGATATATAATATCAATTACAAAATAAATTATTTGTTATTCAAATATCATTATCAATTTATTCTTATTTACTTTTATTACCACACTATGACAATTTTTTTATAATTTACTATATCATCTTCCATTTTTGTTAGACTATTAGACAATTTTTTTATAATTTACTATGAAACTTTCGAAGCCATTAGTAGTAATCTATACATCCCAAAGGAAAAAAAATTGTGAACTATCTAACATATCTGAATCACTATATACTAGTTGTGGCACTACTTTATGCATAGCTATGGGAGGAATATATATAATATAAATTACGAAATATTTTTTTTGTTATTTAAATATCATTATCAGTTTATTCTTATTTACTTTTATTACCACACTATGAAATTTTTTTATAGTTTACTATATCGTCTTCCATTTTTGTTAAACTAGTGGCATCACATATATCTTATAATGCTATAATGTCCATCTAAGATTAAAGTATGAAACTATCTAAGCCATAAGTAGTAATCTATACATCCTAAAGGAAAAAACAATTGTGAACTAAGTATCTAACATATCTGAATCACTATATAATAGTTGTGGCACTACTTTATGTATAGCTATGGGAGGAATATATATATAATATCAATTTTAAAATAAATTATTTGTTATTTAAATATCATTATCAATTTATTCTTATTTAATTTTATTACCACACTATGATAATTTTTTATAATTTACTATATCCTCTTCCAATTTTTTTAAACTAGTGGCATCACATATATCTTATAATGCTATAATGTCCATCTAAGATTAAAGTATGAAACTATCTAAGCCATAAGTAGTAATCTATACATCCTAAAGGAAAAAATAATTGTGAACTAACTAAGTATCTAACATATTTGAATCACTATATAGTAGTTGTGGCACTAATTTATGTATAGCTATGGGAGGAATATATATAATATCAATTACAAAATAAATTATTTGTTATTTAAATATCATTATCAATTTATTCTTATTTACTTTTATTACCACACTATGATAATTTTTTTTAATTTACTATATCATCTTCCATTTTTGTTAAACTAGTGGCACCACATATATCTTATAATGCTATAATGTCCATCTAAGATTGAAGTATGAAACTATCTAAGCCATAAGTAGTAATCTATACATCCTAAAGGAAAAAACAATTGTGAACTAACTAAGTATCTAACATATCTGAATCACTATATACTAGTTGTGGCACTACTTTATGCATAGCTATGGGAGGATGATATATAATATCAATTACAAAATAAATTACTTGTTATTCAAATATCATTATGAATTTATTCTTATTTACTTTTATTACCACACTATGACAATTTTTTTATAATTTACTATATCATCTTCCATTTTTGTTAGACTAGTGGCATCACATATATCTTATAATGCTATAATGTCTATCTAAGATTAAAGTATGAAACTATCTAAGCCATAAGTAGTAATCTATACATCCTAAAGGAAAAAACAATTGTGAACTAACTAAGTATCTAACATATCTGAATCACTATATACTAGTTTTGGCACTACTTTATGTATAGCTATGGGAGGAATATATATAATATCAATTACAAAATAAATTATTTGTTATTTAAATATCATTATCAATTTATTCTTATTTACTTTTATTACCACACTATGATAATTTTTTATAATTTACTATATCATCTTCCATTTTTGTTAAACCAGTGGCATCACATATATCTTATAATGCTATAATGTCCATCTAAGATTAAAGTATGAATCTATCAAGGCCATAAGTAGTAATCTATACATCCTAAAGGAAAAAACAATTGTGAACTAACTACGTATCTAACATATCTGTATCACTATATACTAGTTGTGGCACTACTTTATGTATAGCTATGAGAGGAATATATATAATATCAATTATAAAATAAATTATTTGTTATTTAAACATCATTATCAATTTTTTCTTATTTAATTTTATTACCACACTATGATAATTTTTTATAACTTACTATATCGTCTTCCATTTTCTTTAAACTAGTGGCATCACATATATCTTATAATGCTATAAATTCCATCTAAGATTAAAGTATGAAACTATCTAAGCCATAAGTAGTAATCTATACATCCTAAAGGAAAAAACAATTGTGAACTAACTAAGTATCTAACATATCTGAATCACTATATACTAGTTGTGGCACTACTTTATGTATAGCTATGAGAGGAATATATATAATATCAATTACAAAATAAATTATTTCTTATTTAAATATCATTATCAATTTATTCTTATTTACTTTTATTACCACACTACGATAATTTTTTATAATTTACTCTATCATCTTCCATTTTTGTTAAACTAGTGGCATCATATATATCTTATAATTCTATAATGTCCATCTAAGATTTAAGTATGAAACTATCTAAACCATAAATAGTAATCTCTACTTACTAAAGGAAAGAACAATTGAGAAATAACTAAGTATCTAACATATCTAAATCACTATATAATAGTTGTGGCACTACTTTATGTATAGCTATGGGAGGAATATATATAATATCCATTACAAAATAAATTATTTGTTATTTAAATATCATTATCAATTTATTTTTATTTACTTTTATTACCACACTATGATAATTTTTTATAATTTACTATATCATCTTCCATTTTTGTTAAACTAGTGGCATCACATATATCTTATAATGCTATAATGTCCATCTAAGATTAAAGTATGAAACTATCTAAGCCATAAGTAGTAATCTATACATCCTAAAGGAAAACAACAATTGTGAACTAACTATCTAACACATCTAAATCACTATATACTAGTTGTGGCACTACTTTATGTATAGCTATGGGAGGAATATATATAATATCAATTACAAAATAAATTATTTGTTATTTAAATATAATTATCAATTTATTCTTATTTACTTTTATTACCACACTATGATAATTTTTTATAATTTACTATATCGTCTTCCATTTATGTTAAACTAGTGGCATCACATATATCTTATAATGCTATAATGTCCATCTAGGATTAAAGTATGAAACTTTCTAAGCCATAAGTAGTAATCTATACATCCTAAAGGAAAAAACAATTGTGAACTAACTAAGTATCTAACATATCTGAATCACTATATACTAGTTGTGGCACTACTTTATGTATAGCTATGGGAGGAATGTATATAATATCAATTACAAAATAAATTATTTGTTATTTAAATATCATTATCAATTTTTTCTTATTTACTTTTATTACCACACTATGATAATTTTTTATAATTTACTATATCATCTTCCATTTTTGTTAAACTAGTGGCATCACATATAACTTATAATGCTATAATGTCCATCTAAGATTAAAGTATGAAACTATCGAAGCCATAAGTAGTAATCTATACATCCTAAAGGAAAAAAAATTGTGAACTATCTAACATATCTGAATCACTATATACTAGTTGTGGCACTACTTTATGCATAGCTATGGGAGGAATATATATAATATAAATTACAAAATAACTTTTTTGTTATTTAAATATCATTATCATTTTATTCTTATTTACTTTTATTACCACACTATGATAATTTTTTATAGTTTACTATATCGTCTTCCATTTTTGTTAAACTAGTGGCATCACATATATCTTATAATGCTATAATGTCCATCTAAGATTAAAGTATGAAACTATCTAAGCCATAAGTAGTAATCCATACATCCTAAAGGAAAAAACAATTGTGAACTAAGTATCTAACATATCTGAATCACTATATACTAGTTGTGGCACTACTTTATGTATAGCTATGGGAGGAATATATATATAATATCAATTATAAAATAAATTATTTGTTATTTAAATATCATTATCAATTTATTCTTATTTAATTTTATTACCACACTATGATAATTTTTTATAATTTACTATATCCTCTTCCATTTTTTTTAAACTAGTAGCATCACATATATCTTATAACGCTATAATGTCCATCTAAGATTAAAGTATGAAACTATCTAAGCCATAAGTAGTAATCTATACATCCTAAAGGAAAAAACAATTGTGAACTAACTAAGTATCTAACATATCTGAATCACTATATACTACTTGTGGCACTACTTTATGTATAGCTATGGGAGGAATATATATAATTTCAATTACAAAATAAATTATTTGCTATTCAAATATCATTATCAATTTATTCTTATTTACTTTTATTACCACACTATGATAATTTTTTTATAATTTACTATATCATCTTCCATTTGAGTTAGACTAGTGGCATCACATATATCTTATAATGCTAAAATGTCCATCTAAGATTAAAGTATGAAACTATCTAAGCCATAAGTAGTAATCTATACATCCTAAAGGAAAACAAAAATTGTGAACTAACTATCTAACATATCTAAATCACTATATACTAGTTGTGGCACTACTTTATGTATAGCTATGGGAGGAATATATATAATATCAATTAAAAAATAAACTATTTGTTATTTAAATATAATTATCAATTTATTCTTATTTACTTTTATTACCACACTATGATATTTTTTTATAATTTACTATATCATCTTCCATTTTTGTTAAACTAGTGGCATCACATATATCTTATAATGCTATAATGTCCATCTAAGATTAAAGTATGAAACTATCTAAGCCATAAGTAGTAATCTATACATCCTGAAGGAAAAAACAATTGTGAACTAAATAAGTATCTAACATATCTGAATCACTATATACTATTTGTGGCACTTCTTTATGTATAGCTATGGGAGGAATATATATAATATCAATTACAAAATAAATTATTTGTTATTTAAATATCACTATCAATTTATTCTTATTTACTTTTCTTTTACCACACTATAATAATTTTTTTATAATTTACTATATCATCTTCCATTTTTGTTAAACTAGTGGCATCACATATTTGTTATAATGATATAAGTCCATCTAAGATTAAAGTATGAAACTATCTAAGCCATAAGTAGTAATCTTTACATCCTAAAGGAAAAAACAATTGTGAACTAACTAAGTATCTAACATATCTGAATCACTATATACTAGTTGTGGCACTAATTTATGTATAGCTATGGGAGGAATATATATAATATCAATTACAAAATAAATTATTTGTTAATTAAATATCATTATCAATTTATTCTTATTTACTTTTATTACCACACTATGATAATTTTTTTTAATTTACTATATCACCTTCCATTTTTGTTAAACTAGTGGCACCACATATATCTTATAATGCTATAATGTCCATCTAAGATTAAAGTATGAAACTATCTAAGCCATAAGTAGTAATCTATACATCCTAAAGGAAAAAACAATTGTGAACTAACTAAGTATCTAGCATATCTGAATCACTATATACTAGTTGTGGCACTACTTTATGCATAGCTATGGGAGGATGATATATAATATCAATTACAAAATAAATTATTTGTTATTCAAATATCATTATCAATTTATTCTTAGTTACTTTTATTACCACACTATGATAATTTTTTTATAATTTACTATATCATCTTCCATTTTTTTTACACTAGTGGCATCGCATATATCTTATAATGCTATAATGTCTATCTAATATTAAAGTATGAAACTATCTAAGCCATAAGTAGTAATCTATACACCCTAAAGGAAAAAACAATTGTGAACTAACTAAGTATCTAACATATCTGAATCACTATATACTAGTTGTGGCACTACTTTATGTATAGCTATGGGAGGAATATATATAATATCAATTACAAAATAAATTATTTGTTATTTAAATATCATTATCAATTTATTCTTATTTACTTTTATTACCACACTATGATAATTTTTTATAATTTACTATATCATCTTCCATTTTTGTTAAACCAGTGGCATCACATATATCTTATAATGCTATAATGTCCATCTAAGATTAAAGTATGGAATTATCTAAGCCATAAGTAGTAATCTATACATCTTAAAGGAAAAAACAATTGTGAACTAACTAAGTATCTAACATATCTGAATCACTATATACTAGTTATGGCACTACTTTATGCATAGCTATGGGAGGAATATATATAATATCAATTACAAAATAATTTTTTTGTTATTTGAATATCATTATCAATTTATTCTTATTTACTTTTATTACCACACTATGATAATTTTTTATAGTTTACTATATCGTCTTCCATTTTTGTTAAACTAGTGGCATCACATATATATTATAATGCTATAATGTCCATCTAAGATTAAAGTATGTAACTATCTAAGCCATAAGTAGTAATCTATACATCCTAAAGGAAAAAACAATTCTGAACTAACTATGTATCTAACATATCTGAATCACTATATACTAGTTGTTGCACTACTTTATTTATAGCTATGGGAGGAATATATATATAATATCAATTATAAAATAAATTATTTGTTATTTAAATATCATTATCAATTTATTCTTTTTTAATTTTATTACCACACTATGATAATTTTTTATAATTTACTATATCGTCTTCCATTTATGTTAAACTAGTGGCATCACATATATCTTATAATGCTATAATGTCCATCTAGGATTAAAGTATGAAACTTTCTAAGCCATAAGTAGTAATCTATACATCCTAAAGGAAAAAACAATTGTGAACTAACTAAGTATCTAACATATCTGAATCACTATATACTACTTGTGGCACTACTTTATGTATAGCTATGGGAGGAATATATATAATATCAATTACAAAACAAATTATTTGTTAATTAAATATCATTATCAATTTATTCTTATTTACTTTTATTACCACACTATGATAATTTTTTTATAATTTACTATATCATCTTCCATTTGTGTTAGACTAGTGGCATCACATATATCTTATAATGCTATAATGTCCATCTAAGATTAAAGTATGAAACTATCTAAGCCATAAGTAGTAATCTATACATCCTAAAGGAAATCAACAATTGTGAACTAACTATCTAACATATCTAAATCACTATATACTAGTTGTGGCACTACTTTATGTATAGCTATGGGAGGAATATATATAATATCAATTACAAAATAAATTATTTGTTATTTAAATATAATTATCAATTTATTCTTATTTACTTTTATTGCCACACTATGATATTTTTTTATAATTTACTATATCATCTTCCATTTTTGTTAAACTAGTGGCATCACATATATCTTATAATGCTATAATGTCCATCTAAGATTAAAGTATGAAACTATCTAAGCCATAAGTAGTAATCTATACATCCTAAAGGAAAAAACAATTGTGAACTAACTAAGTATCTAACATATCTGAATCACTATATACTATTTGTGGCACTACTTTATGTATAGCTATGGGCGGCATATATATAATATCAATTACAAAATAAATTATTTGTTATTTAAATATCATTATCAATTTATTCTTATTTACTTTTATTACCACACTATAATAATTTTTTTATAATTTACTATATCATCTTCCATTTTTGTTAAACTAGTGGCATCACATATTTTTTATAATGATATAAGTCCATCTAAGATTAAAGTATGAAACTATCTAAGCCATAAGTAGTAATCTATACATCCTAAAGGAAAAAACAATTGTGAACTAACTAAGTATCTAACATATCTGAATCACTATATACTAGTTGTGGCACTAATTTATGTATAGCTATGGGAGGAATATATATAATATCAATTACAAAATAAATTATTTGTTTCTTAAATATCATTATCAATTTATTCTTATTTACTTTTATTACCACACTATGATAATTTTTTATAATTTACTGTATCATCTTCCATTTTTGTTAAACTAATGGCATCACATATATCTTATAATGCTATAATGTCCATCTAGGATTAAAGTATGAAACTATCTAAGCCATAAGTAGTAATCTATACATCCTAAAGGAAAAAACAATTGTGAACTAAGTATCTAACATATTTTAATCACTATATACTAGTTGTGGCACTACTTTATGTATAGCTATGGGAGGAATTTATATAATATCAATTACAAAATAAATTATTTGTTATATAAATATCATTTTCAATTTATTCTTATTTACTTTTATTACCACACTATGATAATTTTTTATAATTTACTATATCATCTTCCATTTTTGTTAAACTAGTGGCATCACATATATCCTATAGCCATGTTTTCTAGATGCATTTCTAGCCACATGATGAGTAACCATTTGTTACTTAAAAGTGATTTCTTAGGATAAATCATGCACGGTATAATATGATCAATTAGAATTAGTTGATGGATATGAATATGTGTCCTTTGTAAATGTGATAATATCTTAGTCAACATAATATTCAATCCTTTCTTTGAGTGCATAAAAATCACTATCCCAATGAGCATTAATTAAATTAAAGTTTAAATAAAGTCTATCTATGATTATTTACAATAGATGTGGTGGATGATAATGATTGATAGGAAGAGTAATAAACCTACTTAATACTATCATGAGGCCTTTTTTAGAATAAGTCAAACTATATGGGTTTATTTTTATCATAATATGTATTAGTCATTGTAGGATTTGTTCTTAAAACTAATTATTTGAATTTATTTAAAAACTTAAATTTTGATTTATTTTGAATCATTGGTTTTGTAAAAGGTGGATCAGATTCCTAAATGAAATTTTATGATTCTAGTGGTAACACCTCCATATCAAAATCTACCTTCAGATTAGCTGGACAAGTCTAATTTTTTTCTCTAATGAAATGGTCTCATAACAAAGGTGATGAAATTACTTAGATGTGTGATAAAATAACTTTTATTTAATATGAAAAATGAGACCTCTAAAATATATATTGTGATTCCAACTCTATTGGTTGACAAATTAACTATTGCATACATGCCATAAATCATAATATGTAATCACAAATTACTTCTAACTTTTCTTGATGTATGGATGGAAATATCTCATAAGTTACTTTTGGTACCTCATTAGTAATAAAGTTAATTGTAAATAATTCCTATAACTCATCATATGTATGCAGGGACCCACTAGGAAGTGAAGGATGAAACCAATTTAATTCCTCATCCTTTAAACTCTTTGGAAATAACTATAATAATTTCATATTAGCATTTCAACCATTCATGGATTTTCTATAAGCTTTTAGATGTAAATAATGATACCCATTTCCATTGAACTTATAAAATGGGGTTGTCTTAAACCTACATGGTAATGGTGCATGCAAAATGTTGCAATCTATGGAGTTACCATACATAACATTCAAATCAACCTAAGAATTATATGCTCTACTTTCTAAATTAATTTAATGTACTTTATGTTTTAAAACATAAAAAACATGCATTAGATAAATAAATTCTTTGGAATGCATATTAATATCATTAAGGGACTCATTTAATAATGTAATTTAATTATTGATTTTATCCATTAGCACACTATTTCATATATGATGAGGCTTATAAATATATCCTATTTTAGGAATGGTAAGCTTGGGAGATTAAATAGTATTTAATGTTTCAGTAATTTTCAAAGGCATATCATATTATATTTAAATAAATAACTAACACTATTAATTTTTTCACTAGAATCAACATGTAAACATAATTTATCTTTAAAAAATAACTAAGAACATCATTATGATTTGTAATGATAACATCACTAAGAAAACTATAATTTCATATATCATGTAATATACAATCATTACCAACATTAGGGGTCTACAAATAATAAATAATACTATTTTTATTACACATATTTTCCTCCTCAATGTATATAATCATAATCATAATAACTATCTTTTTCGCTTGCAGAATAAAGATTTGAAATAACCACACTTTCATGTTCACTAGAAGAGGGTTTAAGAGATGTATCTATAATTTATAATTTTTACAAAATATCATCATATAGAATATAAGGTGAATAAAGGATTTCCTTATTAACATTGGATAAGGAAATAATTATATTTCAAAAAGGGAATAAAGGAAGAGAAACACTAACATTTCCTATCTTATTTATATTATTATCACATTAAAAAGGAATACCAAGTTCATTATGAAAATTTGAAATAACATTTTTAATATCAAAAGGATAAAGAATAGGATATACATATGAATTTTCATCCTTAGATATATCATCATCATATGTAAAATAAACATCACTATATGTATAATGTGTGTTTTAATATGCACAATTTTCATTTTCTTCATGTAATGGAATTTTAATATTCTTTGATTTATATTACCAAATTTTAAAAATAGATGTATCATTTTTTTTGATAATATAAGATTATTATTATGAAATAAATAATCATGAATAAGAGGTTCCATTGGAATTATATTGTTAATTTATTTCACTTGATTAGGTACATATTCAATGGAAGAAGTAGGGGAAGAACATGCATCGATAATAATTTCCTTAACACTTCAATCATGATTTGCATAATATTATTCATAATCATCATTAAAATAATATAAATCATAATATTTATAAAATAATCATGTTATTTTTAGTATATAGAAAAAAAATCTGGGAAAATTTACCATTCTTTATTTTAATTACAAAGTATGCCTAAGAATGCATCAACTAGATGATGGAGAAGAGAGTACTTGTTAGCCATTTTAATTTTTAAAAAGATTGAAATGATAATAAAGGGATAAATATAAACCAATGATAAAATATAGTGAAACATGAGAAAGGAATCATATTTTTAATTGGAAACCATAGGAGTATAAATTTAATAAGGGAAAACCCTTGGGACAATACTAGGGCTTGAAGTATTTGATAAATAAAATAGGTTCACCAATATATTTTATAAAATTTATAATTAATATATTTTAATAAAATATGAAAAACAACTAAGTTAAATTAAATGAATAATCAAATAGACGCTCAAGTATGCATCTAGTTGAAAATTAATAATATCTTAGTGATTAAGGTTTTGACCAAAATTAGAAAGAGAGATGGGTAGATTATATTTATCGAGTAAATGTAAACTATAGGTGACTATATATGAATATGAAATTAACCACTATATATTTTGATCTATGTGACTATAGTGACTACCTAAGACAAAAATGGTGGATTAAGATTATGGCATTGTAATATGTTATCCCTATGAATTGTTGTTGTCCAAACTATTCCTATAATAAAAGTGTAAACTAATTATCTATGAGAGTCTATCTAAATATGTGGTTAAACCTATCAAAAATGTGAGATCATATAATTTATATTATGGTTCACCTTATCTTATTCAAAGGGACTTATAAAATTCCTTCATAAAAACTAAACGAAGATAAAATGCAAAAGTGGTAAAAAAATGGGGAAGTGGGAATGACCAAACTAACATTAGAAACTAATTAAATTGAGAAATGCCTACATTTACCCAAAATAGGGACCTCAATTAGATGTAATTCTCCCTATAATGTGTGTGTGTGTGTGTGTGTGTGTGTGTGTGTGTGTGTGTGTGTGTGTGTGTGTGTGTGTGTGTGTGTGTGTGTGTGTGTGTGTGTGTGACTACATCATATGTGGTGTGCCATCTAAGTGTGTGTGTGTGTGTGTGTGTGTGTGTGTGTGTGTGTGTGTGTGTGTGTGTGTGTGTGTGTGTGTGTGTGTGTGTGTGTGTGTGTGTGTGTGTGTGTGTGTGTGTGTGTGTGTGTGTGTGTGTGTGTGACTACATCATATGTGGTGTGCCATCTAAATTATCTTCACCCTACCCATCCTTTGGTATAAGTACATAGTCTTTATGTGTTAATTTAAACTTCAAATAAAATTGTAGGTGTTGAGATTTGTGTATTACAATTTTTATTTATAATTCTAATACCAAATTTATAAGCTATAGATGTAATATTATTTTTTTAATAGAATACTTCCAATTTTTAAATTAAAAAACAATAATTGATGCACCAATCAACTCAAAAAGGGTGAAATTATCATTAAAATAGACCTAAAATAAATGTGTACTTGAAAGGTTTAAAAACATGTGATAGAAAATATTTGTATTTTTTTACAAACTAATAGAGTGGGAGTGTCTGAATAGGGTGGTCATTTCTAAAAACAAGAAGATAACATGATAGAATAATAAAATGACCAAGGATCCCTATGACTGAGATAAATAATGACATAGAAGATTAAAAATTCAAAAAATATAGTGAAATCAATGTTAAAGAGTGATAAAAGAGCCATAAAACTAAAAAAATATATGTGACAATAGGATCTTAATTCAAGATTTGTTGGCTCAAAAAATTATCAGGGGGATAAATTGGTGACCTTGGGTCAACGGTGTAGGAACTGAATCCTTATGTTAGTCATAAAAGTAGGGAAAAAGTCCCTCTCCTATTATTAGGAGGATTTAACTTTATTGAAATCCAAAAAATTAAAAGTAAGGGAAAATCTATTCATATCTATTTAAAACAAAAATGTTTTCTATTGGGGGTTTGGTACTTTTAACCAAAAAGCACAGAAAGGAGTTAGAAACAAAAATGAGAGGAATGATACAATAGAAAAGAGGGGGAAATGAGAAATTAAATGAGGAATGAGATTATTATATCCAGTTAAATACAAAAGCTACCATGATAATCCTAGGAAAAATGAAAGACAACTCTAGGTAGCTAAATTCAAAAACTTACCAAAATATCTCAAAAGGAGAAAACATCATATTCATGAAAACCTCTTTGATTGAATGAGTATTAAAGACATAATGCACTATTATGAGTAAAAAATATAAATTGACAAAATTATCTACTATTGGTAATATAATGAAAGACAACTATCTCATATTTACCTATAAAATATAATTAAAATATTGTTTAAACCCTAATAAGATTTCACATTCGTAGAAATAACACAAAAAGATTCTAAAATAAATAATTAATGTGAAATTCCCATTTTTTGACAATTTGGAAGTGATTATTAAAATAAATTTAAATTAAATATATAAATAAATATGAATCATATGCAAATTTATAAGTCACAAAGAAATCCTAAACACAGTCTACAAAATCTCCCTATTCTAATCTTTATTGAGTCAAAAATACAATCTCATTCTTAAAAAAGTTTCTACAGAGTCCCAAAACCAAAATTTCCCCTTATGAGCCTAACACTCATATTTATATTTAAGTAAAGTGGTTATGATGTGTAACCACTTTTTTGCATTAAATATGATGCAAAAGTGAGTTTACAAAATGTGCCACTTAAGTGGTGTAAAAGTGATTTGGTGTAATTACATTGTGTGTAAATGTGAAATTATAGCATTGTACCACTTAAGTGATAAAAATATGCATTGGTGCGATTTTACTTCATGCAAAAGTGAAATTACAAAATTTCACTACTTGAATGGTGAAAAAATGTTTTGGTGATTTTACACCACTTGAAATATGTAAATCAAAATTACACAATTTGAGAATTACAAAGTGACATAGTGAATTTGCATGAATTTCATGTAAAAGGTTGCAATTACACAAAAATTTTAATTGGAAATTGAAAATGAGATCCAAAATTAACATGAAAAGACTAGAATCTTACTGAAGAATTCATTCACTTTCTCGTTCATTGAAGACAATCTCAGTCAGTAATTTGCACTTGTGAGGGAATTTCATCATGTATATGCTTATATTTTATACCAGTATATAATTGAGTAATATCATATTTACTTGACCAAGAATTTTCAATGACCACTAATAATTTATATTCATCATTTCTATTCACCATAGAAATGTTTTCTTCATAAGAACGTAATATTCATGTAAATATTTTATGAAGTTGGCCATAGAAATATTTAATCTTATCAAGTCACTGACATGATTTAAGCATTGAGAGGGTACTTTCAATGGTAAATAGATTTTAATTTACACTTTCCATTTGCATTTGGTCTCCAAAATTTTATATTGGAAACTTATGCCCACAACTAAAAACCCAACACTAAATACTACTCAACACATGCAAACATATATCCTTATGACACTTGAATTAATGTTGGATACTACCATGTAAAACAACTTTTTCTCATTAAAATTTCCTTATACCAATGAAAACTACAAACTTTTATCTAACACCATGTTGTTGTAGTGAATACCACAAGTTTTGAGACCAAAATAACCTTTTAAACACCCAAACCCATGGTTTTTATTGATAAAACCCCTTCATTTTCAAAATACCATGAATTTATTATTGAAATCACCATCATTCTCCATTTACCATTAATTTGGGTAAAATTCACAAATTAAAAAGTGAAACCAAAATTTTAAAAAGGTAATACCATATGTAAAAGTGCATTGACATTTTTACATGACTTGAAATTTTTAAAAACAAATTTTTACTACTTTCAAAAGTGCATTGGTGTTTTTTCATGACTTAAAATTTGTAAAAATAGATTTACAAAACTTGAAATTTAAAAAAATAAATTTTCACAACTTGTAAAAGTGTGTTGGTATTTTTCCATGTCTTGAAATTTGCAAAAGAAAATTTGTAAAACTTGTAAAAGTGTGTTCGCATTTCTACATGACTTGATATTTGTAAAAACAAATTTGCATGACTTGTAAAAGTGCATTGGTGTTTTTTTATGACTTGAAATTTTCAAAAACAAATTTTCACAACTTGTAAAAGTGCATTGGTGTTTTTGTATGACTTTAAATTTTCAAAAACAAATTTTAATGACTTGTAAAAGTGTGTTTCTATTTTTGTATGACTTGAAACCTGAAACTATGATTCTCCCCCTTGATTTTTGAAGTTCAAGATGAAATTTTTATACCAAGTGTTTATAGTCAAAATTTATCTCTTGAATATAGTCTCTACATTGGAATAAATCAATAACTTTCAAAGAAGTTTGATTTTACCTTAAATTTTCACTCTGGTGTTGATAAGATCAAATGAATTCATGACTTCTCTCTTCTCTTTATCATAGTACATTTTTTATGATGACAAGAATCTTGTTACGCTGAAAGAGAAATTATCAAGATATATTAAACACACTATTCGGAAGCTTGAAATATAGTTATATATAATTAATATAACCAAGCTTTGTCTATTGGGCTATGGATTCGATGTCCCATTCTAAAAAAGTTTACCAGCCCTATATTTAAAACACCCCTAATTACTTGTACAAGCATAATTGGGGGTGTTGTCCTGAAATGTAAAATTTCAACACAATAATATTAGGAGATTATAAATTAAAAAGTTGTAAAATACATAGTAATTATTTTTTATTATCAAAGAGAGTTATTAATAAAGTACATGAAGGAAACATGGGAAAATGTTTTTGTGAGATCAACACTAATTCATACTTTCCCATAGGATTCAGATTGATATCTATCTCCAAGACATTTTAAAAGTGAGGATTTTTAGGTTTCTATTCTCTTGTGAAAGTAATTATATTAACATCCTCATCAGTTTATAATTATATTACTCCTATAATTTAAGTTTCCCCTAAAGTCATAATAGGGGAGAAAAATGAGGGTTGGTTATGCTAGAGGTAGATGCCTTGGAGTCATGAGTACCGATTGATGTAGGTTGGTTGGTTTTGTTAAGTTGAGGATGGTTATATATATATTTCAATACAAATGGTTAGGAAATGGGTTCTGGTATATGCTCAAGTTAATGTTTTGAAGCACCATAGGGCCTATCAGTTGAGATTAAGGGTTTGTATTATCATTCCCTAGGAACATGTCTACAAAGGTTTATCATTAGTCGTCAGGGAGTATTCAAATAATTTTTTTATATTCCCTAAAGTCACAAGGATCATTCTTAATGAATCTATGGAAGAGATAATATATATTATCATCCTAATCCTTTGGTCTTTAGTTTTAGTTCTATTAGCCAAACTATTCTATGTTGTTATCTTGATGGAAGGGTTGGCTTTGCTATTGTGGGTAATGTTCAATATGTTTAAATAGATTTTTATTTGGGTTCAAAAAATACACATTATGGGGGGATGGTTAAAATTAGTTGTATGAATTATAGTTTGAGGATTGTAGTTCTTCACACTTGCATGGTTGTTATTATTTTATTCTTGTATTCATGGGTCGAGGAAGGTCATTGTTTGTAATGTTTGACCTCTTTATTGATCCATCACACCATCCATATTGGTGTTTTTATTCATGTTTATCAATTTATACATTTACCATTTGGGTTATTCTTGTTTAAATTTTGATAACCCTCATTATTTTGATTTAGAGTTGCCAATTACTCATTAGTTCCATAGGTTTTATGACCACTATCAATGGTTGAATGATAAATTACTACATAAATTTTGAGATCTTTTTCATAGGACCAATAAGGTAAATTTTTAGTATCTTACCTCATTTCCCTATTAAGGGAGTATTAAAAGGATCACATAAGTTTCTTTGGTCCATGTGTGATGCACTGGCATAGAAGTATTAGACTTGTTTCCATCTTATGATGAAATGGATAGAAAATTAATTGTGTTATTAATTAATATGAAAGAATTATATTATATTATTCTTGATGATTTTGTTCATATCAGATATTTGACAAACTCTACCATGAATTTTCAAAAGGAATGCATAAACCCTTCAAAGAGGCAATAATACACATCGATTGAAATTCCTTCAAGGGTTTTGGGAATTTTTTTTAACCACCACATCCAAAGATAAAATACATTAAATAATGATTTTGTATGCATTTACATGTGAATTAGGATCTACATCCCCTTTAAGTTTATGGAGGTTAAGTAGTGGGTGTGGTTAAATAACTCTTCATATATTATGATTGATGGGCTCTTTTAGAAATCTAATGTACATCTACATAGTATTTAAGTCTGAAAAATCATGGTATGATGGGATTCAAGAGTGGGCATGGGGTAATAAGTGGATGGGAGACTACTATAACAAAAATTATGTTGATAAGGTGAAGTATAGTAGGCTGAAAATTACTTGTCTAGTTGGGTGGACTTGGAATACATGTTATTTTAATGTGGAAGAGAACTAGATGCAAATTAAATATGTATAACTTTTAGATGATGGGTATATGTGAGTGGAACATTGGATTCCACATAGCTTAGAGGAATGAAGTTTGGTGGCAAGTTAGTTACGTTGTTGTTTATAGGTATGTATGGTGATAGGGTATTAGTCACCACGTTCTTAGGAGAGGTGTAAGTAAAGACACCTCTAACATAGTTTTTAATGGGATGTTGATATGGTGGAATAATTTTTTTGGATACCAAGTTAATTAATCCATGAGTAAAGATGTCTCAATGGTACTAGTTTGAAATTTAGGTAGAAATAAGTGGGTTATATCGATATTTTGGTAGTTGGTAAGTTACTATTGGAATGGGAATGGAAGAGGAATGTCCTTAGTTAGGATGATTCTGAGACATACCCTTATTTAGAGATATTTGGTTTCTCTCTAAATTAAAATATGACCCCAAAATGTTGATATGAGTTAGATCAAGGAAGTAGTGTTAGACTTGAGGACCTCCTTCATGAATTATCAAGAAGGGAAGATTCATAACTATAAATTAACTAGTTTATGTTATAGGAATCATGAATATCCATTATATGTTACTCTAGTGGGTTAGATGTGTTTTTATTATCATTTGATGGGTTTGAGGTTGATTCTAGTCTAATAATCCCATCTTATAGATAGTTAATTCTCTCAATATATTGATTAAATATCCATATGTTGTTTGTATCTAGGCTTTGTAGGCTAACATGTAGTCTAGTTATAATATATAGGTTAAACCCTCCTCAAGTGGTGAAGGTCATATTTCTATAGTCCTCATAGTTATTGGCAGTGTCAAAAGGGTCTTTTACTTCCTTGATTGGTATTCTAGTCCTAGTTTGTGAGTTTGGGTTTGAAGAGTTTTGAAACTAACTTTCCATGTTTGGAGTGGAAT
This sequence comes from Torreya grandis, assembly GCA_037957365.1. Taxonomy (NCBI): domain Eukaryota; kingdom Viridiplantae; phylum Streptophyta; class Pinopsida; order Cupressales; family Taxaceae; genus Torreya; species Torreya grandis. The sequence continues at coordinate 250,300 of JARHVA010009370.1, forward strand.
TACTATTATTAAAAATGAAAAAATAGGCCTCACTAGGAAATTTTTTATTCCTTATAAGCCTTTTAGGCTTAGATATCCTTCAAATTATTGTCTAGACATATTTAGGGGGTATGTAGATAACCACAAAATAAATTGAAGGAAGAAAATAAAGTGAAATAAAATTAAAGAAAAAAGGAATATGCAAAAGGAATACTCCTTTCATGTTGGGTTCACCATATTTGTATACAAGGAAATAAACATTATAACATTCATACACTCAAATTTTTGAGGTTTGGTTGAGACAACCAATGAAGCTATGATAGGATGGCGGGTCTAGGGATTAGATAGATTAGATTGAGGAAAGGAATGTGATTTTAGATGATGGGTGGAAAAATATGTTCATGGAAATACAAGAATAATTATTATGCATCAAGTTACTCTTTGAGATTGGATAATTTAGATAAAACAAAAATTCAAGGTCCCTTAGTGTGAGTGAGATAAGATATCAAAGTTATTGGTCAATGCTCAGTAAAAGGAATTAGACATAATTAAGTTAGATGAATCCAGGGAATTGGTTGACTCTTTTTGGAGGCTATGTCTAGTCAATGTCATACATGGAGTGAATGAGATATGAATATGATAGTACTAATTAATAAGAAAAGGGAGGGTGGAAGTCTAGACTTGGACAATGTTATATTTTTGTCCTTGTATGCAAATAGGTCTAAATTATAGGATTTGCCTCTACAAATTCCTAATTATAAAGGATGTAGAATTGGTCAATGCTAGAATTTAGAATGATATTGGAATGAAATAAGTCTAACCTAAGCTTAAAATTGATGTAAATTTGAATTTTTTTAGTATAAATGAGAGATATAAATCTCAGAAAATACCTTCTCTATGGAGATATAGTTACTCTATGAGTGTCATCCAAAGAGGAAAGGTAATTATGCGATGAATGTTTTTATTATCACTCAAATTAATTTACTTGTTATTTTATATGTGTAGGATCAAGTTTTGGGCTTGCACTAGTCTTGACAAGGTTTTTTTTATTATGTTATTTAGTTTTTTGATAGTGATTTGAGAATAAAAGTGAACTATGCTATTGGATGAAAATTAAGTGTTTTGAAATGATTAAGTAAACGTGTGAAATAAAAATGAAGTGAATGCTTTTGTTTTTTTCTATTTTTAAGCATGCAATCTCTTATCATTGAATTTTATATGGATGATGCAAGTGTTAATTTTGGGTTTTTCTAGTCTAATTATGAGGCTTTTCCTATGTGCACTAGATGATTTAACTTTAATTTTTTATATTTTATTGGATAAAAAATATATGATACAATTGTATTTCCTAACACATAAATGAAAATTAGATCTAAAACCTATGAATTAAAATTTCTAAGTATTCAAAAATTAATTTGCATGTGCAAGCTAAAAAGCTTATTTTTAAGTTTGGAATTATTTATTATGAAATTAAATTATCTAAAATGAAATAGATGAAATTATAAATTTATTATTTATCTAAATTTGTTGATCTATGACAACATTCATTCACTATTCAAGAGAAAGAAGTAAATCTAATCATACATGTCTAGGTTTTATCATGCATGTGTGGGTGTATGCTTATGATTGTAAAAATAAAAATAAATGACTTTTATTGAATTTAACTAATATATTTATTAAATTAATATAACCTAGGATTTATGCAAGATTGTTACTTGTTAAAAGCTCTTACATTCAAGTGGAATTGAAAGATTTGAACTACCTTTTTTAACAAAATAAAGAGAGGAGAAGAGTTTATTTTATTTTTAATTTGATTCTTTGAATATTTTTAAATCTGAATCCAATAAAATAATATAAATTAATATAATCTAATAAATAAAATAAAAGTAAAATTACAACCACTAACTTAATCAATGTCAAGATTAAATAAAGGTAGAGAAGTTGTTATTGCGAGTATACTATCTGTAGGTAACTATATTTTTTTATTTCTTAGTATTTGACCTATTTATAAATATATATCAAAAGTATGACAAGAATAATAAAATAATGACACTATTTAAAAAAAAAATCAATTGAATAGTGGTTGGACTAATTCATGAATAACAAAGAGATGATTTCCAATTCTATTAATTTTCCTCTCCAAGATTATGTAGAGTGACATGAAGATGATAAAAAATTGAAGAAAATATTTTCCAAGAAATCATGATAAGGATCTATAAAAAAAACAAATTTATAATATCTAATGCAAATTTCAAATCTAAAAATCTAATAAAAATCAAATACTTGTAAATGAATAAATGAGGTTATATGTGGAAGTTATCTAAGGCTTAGATTATTTAGAAGTGATAAGAATTGATGAAAATAAGATTATGACTGAGCTAGTCCATCTATAAGGTGAAAAAATAAAATTAAATTAAGAAACACAAGAAAAAGTAATCAAAACATGCGAAAACTAAAGTCTCATACATTAATTTTAAACTATATAAATGGTGATTAAACCACTATTATATGCATATAGTGAAGGAGAAATTAATACTAAGAATGAGACAACAATTTCATTTGGTGATGAAACCATCATGACAAGTAGAGATACCATTGTATCAAATATTTTTTCACCATGATGGTTTATGAGACTAATGATGTAGGAGCATCACTTGAAAGATTGAAGAAGTGAGAAGAATGAGTAAACATGGTATGGTTTTGGTCTTTGACGATGTAATGGGTTTTTAAATACCCCATAGGATGTTTTAGTTAGATCCAGTTGTTACTTAAAAGTGTTTTTATAGGTCTTTAGCATTTTCCTACCAAAAAAGTAATTTTAAATTTTCAAACTTTTAAAAAGGACCTAAAGTGGTTCCAAGAGTCTAAATATGACATGTGAGTGATGGATTATGTTTTTTAAAGGTAATATCTGGTCATATTTATGTGTAAAATATATATTTTAATGTGTAATTCATGTAATGATAAGGTAATCCTTTAGAAAGGAAAATTAAGAACGTGGTCTAATGACCTTCTATGTAGAACTAGCCTCTTGAGAAGTAGTTATCATGAATAGAATGTTATACATGTAATAAGGGTGAATAAGAGAATAAAAAGTGAGTATAGTAATATTATAAGAGATATATTTTGGTTAACCTTGGATTAAATAGGTTTTAGATCAATAAAAGATCAAGAAATGGAAGAAACTTTGTCTCCATTATATAAGTCTATGTTTGTGAATAATATATCAAGAAATACAAAGACTAGAGGTATATTTGATAATCTATGAGTGATTATTTATATAATTTTGACTTTATTTAATATTATTAATATTTATATTTGTGATAAAAATATTTTTTAATGCTCAGACCTTTCTCAATAAAGGAAAGATAAAGAAATACAGTCACACAATCATCTTTTTATTGTCTAGATTCAGTATGTTAGCATATTGATATGATTGAATGATTGATAAGAGTATAATATTTAATGTATAAGATAATTAAAGATAATAAATACCATATATATGTCTTATAAAAAAAATTACATGGTTGAAAAACCAAAACACTTCATAATTTTACTTCTAAACCTACACAACCTTATAAAGAGAACTGAAAATTATGTTTATTTGTTTGGTAAGCATTTTATATGATTTTTAGGAGTATATATAATTAAATAAGATTTGATATGAGTGGTTATATGTAAACCATAATTTATGAATTATTTACATTATTTTTAATTCAAATAAGCCTCTTTTAATTCCTCTCAGCTTACATAGTCTTTCATACATACTCATAATTTTAGGTTTTTGCTTGTTGTGGATATTGAAGTTTTAATAATTGGAGAAGGTAATAATAAAATGTAAAAAGTTTATCATGGTATTATAATGTATTTTAGTATTTTTAAATTCAAAATATTAGTTTATTTATCCTCTTGGGTTCACATAGGACTGTGTAACCCTCAACTAGGGTTTTTACCTTCAAAGCTCTTTATCTTAAGATTTCACCCTAAGGTTTATCTAATAATTGGTGATTCAGTGTAACTTATTTTACTCTAAATTATTCAATAGGAATTAGAGTGATATTGGATCATACAATATGAAATGTATGATTGTGTTCATGAATAATACCTTAAGAGACTAATTAGTTGAAGGGAATGTGTAAAAAGTAGGGTTACACTAAGTTTCACTCTCTAAAAAAATTTGGGTAGTTTAAGGAGATTAATGGGTATTAAAATATATGTTTATGTTTACATAAACATTTGTTTTTTATCATATACATGTAAGTTTACAAGTTTTGAGGACTACAAAGAAATGGAAACTATTTATGGATTTAGTTGTGTAATGGAGTGTTAGAGAATGGATAAGGCATATAAAAGAATTAATTCAAGTTTTTAATGATAAATAGGGGGACCCATGGTAAAATATTTCATTCATTAATTTTTAATCAAGATTTAAATTTATGGAACAATGAAGATCTATGTGAGAATGAGAAATCTTGAGGAAATAATGGAAAGTAAAGTTATTAATGTTGGAAATATTGTCATTGATGTCAAAGGTCTAGCATTATTGATGATAAAGGTTCCATTGTATTTAATGTTGTTTATCTTGGCTAATGTGAGTTAATATTTACTTAATATTAACAAATATATTTTTGGTTGCATATGAGACAAAAGAAGGGTCCATGGAGAAGTTGAAGAGCCACGAGATAAAGACAAAAGAAGGATGGGATGCATTTTCCCATGAAGAGTCATCTTGGGGAATACCAAGAGTCACCAAGTGAAGAAAAAAGAGTAAGGGTGCAATTTCTCATGAATCGACACTTTAAGGAATATGAAAAGTCACCAAAGATAAGGACAAAAGTGGGAAGGACATTTTTGGTCATGAAGGGTCACCACATGACTTTTCAAAGGCTTGAATATGAAGGGTCATACAAGTTTGGCACCATTTTCCATGAGGATTGAAGGGTCACAAAGGGGGAAGGCCAAAGGTCATTTGGAAAGCTATAAATAAAGGCTTGAGTAGCCATTTGCAATATGGAAGTGTGAGGTTGATTTGATATTGTATTATCTAGCTTAGAAGAGAAATTGTGAGAGTTGAATATGATTTGTATTAGTTATATCTAGATTAGAAGAGAAAAGGTGTGAGAGAGGAAAGATATGTTGTATTGAACTATCATTTGTTGATATAGCAAAATTGAGAGATAGGTGTGTGGTATACACAAAGTGGTTGGTGCTCATGTGGGTTGGTGCTCACGAATAATAGCTGGGTTGGTGCTCGACAAAGGGGTGTGGTGCTCCTGTGGGTTGGTGCTCATGAATAGTAGCTGGGGTGGTGCTCAACAAAGGGGTATGGTGCTCCTACAAGTTTAGCTTGCAAATATTGTTTGGGTTTGTGCTCATTCATATACTTGAGATTGTTCTCCATGGTTTTTCCCACATTGGGTTTCCATGTTATATCTAGTGTCTCTCTCTTTCTTGTGTGATGTTTATTATTTGAGTTTTATTGCATACCTTGAATGTTTGATTAAGGGAAAGTTTTATAAGATATATAATATATTGATTCACTGCCCCCCCCTCTCAATATATTCCATGCTTAAAAATTGGTATCAGAGCAGGTTAGTTTTTGAAAAGTTTTACAGCTTGAAGGTAGATTAGGAAATCACAAGATGGCCATACATAAAGGTGCCTCTGCAAGAAAAATAATAATTGATCAAGAAGAAGAAGAGGATGAAGCCAAAGTAAATATGGAAGGAAAACACATGTGTGCCTTAGAAGATTTGAAAATTGTTGAAAATAAAAATCGAAGATTAAAGCATCAAATCGAGAAAAATGATAAGGAGTCAAAGGAGATAACTAAAAATCTGATGGCACAGTTGGAAATATCAAGAAAAGAATGTGAAATGTATGTGAAATTGCCTCTTTAAAAGAAGAGATTGAGAAAGCAGTCAATAATAAAATAGTCAATGATTTAAAATTTGAGAATAGCACTAATATGTTGAATAAGATATTAGAAATCCAAAAGGCAATATCAAATAAGATAGGTATCGGTTTTGTAAAGAAGAAGAGCTATGTTGAAGCTCTTACAAATAAAGAAATAAGAAGGGAAGGAATGGATAATATAGAGGACAAAGAAGGCTAGAAGGAACAAAGCTATAAAAGGCAATCAGGTTAGAGATTCACAAATAGGTCCTATTTTTTTGGTTACTATTTTTATTGTAATGGATATGGTCATAAGAAATTAGAATGTAGAAAAAGAGCTAACAATCTCAAAAATAAGGAAAAGGAAGGTCATGTAGAGTCAAGCAGAAGCTATAACTCTTTTGCTCCTCTATCAAGATTTGATGAAGAGACCATAATTTGTTACAAGTGTAACAACTTTGGACACATAGCTTAGTATTGTAGAAGCATGTTTGAGTTAGTCAAGAATGACCAAAGTTTTAGGGCTCCATTCATCAAGAAAAAGGTTCAAACATGGTAGAAGAAACAATCTGAAGGTTCTATGTTGGTCCAGACAATTTTGCATGCAAGAAATGAAGAAAATCCATGGTTTATTGATAGTGGATGTTTGAGGTACATGATAGGAGACAAGAGCAAGTTCATAACCCTGAAGAAGATCAATGGTGGCATAGTGAAATTTAGGGACAATACTACTGCCAGAATTGCCAGAAAAGGTACACTAAGTTTAGATAATGGTAGAACTAAAACTAAAAATGTTTTATATGTAGAAGGTATTAAGCATAATATTTTGAGTGCAAGTCAAATGTGTGATCAAGGGCACACACTAAAGTTTTATGCAAAAGGTTGTGAAATTAGAAGAAAATATTTAGATGTATTAATTGCAGATACTCAGAGAATAGGTAATAACTTATATATGCTATTAGACATCAAAGGTCAAAAATGTTGTTTGAGTCAAATTGAAGAAAGTTGGCTATGACATAGGAGAATGGGGCACATAAATTTTGACAATCTTGTCAAAATTTTCAAAAAGCAAGCATTCAGGAATCTTCCAATGATCACAAAGCCATCTAACACGCTTTGTGGACCTTGTCAGCATGGGAAGCAGGCAAGAAGGTGCTTCAAAACAAAAGAGTACTCAACCACTCAGATGCTAGAGCTTGTTCACACTAATCTATATGGACCTATGAGGACTCAAAGTAATCAAGGTGATAAATATTTCATGTTTCTTATTGATGATTTTTCACGTATGACTTGGATAATGTTTTTAAAGAAAAAATAAGAAGCTTTTAGACAATTCAAAGCATTCAAAGCATTAGTTGAGAATGAAACTAATCTAAATATTAAGTGTATAAGATTAGATCAAGGAGGAGAATTCATGTCACATCAATTTATTGAGTTTTGTGAAAATCACGGAATAAAAATACAATATTCAGCAGCCAGAACTCCACAACAAAATGGAGTAGTTGAACAAAAAAATAGAACAGTTTAAGAGATGGTGAGGACAATGCTAAATGAATCCAAGATAGAAAATAAATATTGGAGAGAGGAAGTTGGTACAATAGTGCATATTCAAAATAGAGCTTTATTAAGAGTCAACAATGATAAGACTCCTTATGAGCTATGGAAAGACAAACCAACAATAGTTGATTATTTTAGAGTTTTCAATAGCAAATGCTTCATAAAGAGAAGTGATGAAAAACATGGTAAGTTTGAATCCAGAGTAGATGAAGGTATATTTCTTCGTTATTCTTACAAAATTAAAGCTTATAAATGTTATAGCAAAAGAACCAAGAAAATTATTGAAAGTGCAAGTGTCAGGATAGAAGAAGATGGAACACAAAAGATCAGTGATCTAGTAGACATTCCTAAAATCATTGAAGAGGAAGGCTTTGAAGAATCAGATGAAGATGAGGAAAAGGAGAAAAAGGGAACCAAGACTCCATCCAAATATGTTCACAAAAATCAAAATGAAAGTGACATCATCAGGGATATAAAAGAAGGAATTCACACTGGAAGAATGATGGTAAGTGAATTTGAACAAGTTAATTTCTCTTTGTTATCTAAAATTTAGCCTAGAAAATTTTTAAAAACCATACATGATGAGAATTGGGTTAAGGCTATGGATGAAGAATTAGATCAGATAGAGAAGAATGATACTTTGGAATTAGTGCCTAGACCAAAAGATCACAATGTGATAGGAACAAAATGGGTTTATAGAAATAAGTTGAATGAAAATGGAGAAGTAACTAGAAATAAAGCAAGATTAGTATGTAAAGGATATGCTCAGATTGAGGGAATAGATTATGAAGAAACTTTTGCACCAGTAGCAAGGTTAGATGCCATTAGAATGTTTCTTGCATATGCAATATTTAAAACTTTCAAAGTATTTTAGATGGATGTCAAATCTGCCTTCCTAAATGGGAATCTTGAAGAAGAGGTCTACATTGAGCAACCTGAGGGGTTTATTCTCTCGAATATTAGTAATCATGTATGCAGATTGAAGAAATCATTATATGGATTAAAACAAGCTCTTAAAGCTTGGTATGCAAGACTTGATAAGTACCTACAAGATCAACGATTCAAGAGAGGATTTACTGATAGTAATCTTTACATCAAAATAAAAGGTGAGCATCAATTGATTATTGTGGTTTATGTTGATGATATCACTTTTAGAGGAAATATTGAAAACATGACAAAAGAATTTTTTGATAGAATGCAAAAATAATTTGAGATGTCTATGCTTGGATAATTATCATTTTTCTTAGGATTAAAAATATTTCAATCAAATAAAGGAATTTTAATATCTCAAAGTAAATATGCCAAGGAAATGTTGAAGAAATTTGGTTTTGAGGATTGTGTACCAATTGGCACACCTATGTGTACAAAAAATAAGGTGAGCAAGGATGAAGATTCACCTATTATAGATCAATCTTTGTATAGTTCTATGATTGGTAATCTTTTATATTTGACAGCATCGGGACTAGACATCATGCATGCAGTAGGTATGGTTGCAAGATATCAATCATCTCCAAGAGATAGTCATGCTCAATTGGTGAAAAGAATATCTAGATATATCAAAGGGACATTAGATTATGGATTATGGTATCCCATGGTAAATATTTCACTTTAGTTGCTTATACATATTCATATTGGGTAGGGTGCTTAGATGACAGAAAGAGTACAAGTAGAGGAGCTTTCTTCCTTGGTGATAGCTTAGTATCTTGGCTAAGTAAGAAGCATAACTCAGTATCACTTTCTACATCTAAAGCAAAATATATTGCAACATTATTGTGTTGTACTCAAGTGCTTTGGATGAGCAAACTTTGGAAGATATCAAGGTAAAGTATGATGAACCTATTTCCATTTTTTGTGATAACACAAGTGCTATAAATATTTCAAAAAATCCAGTAATGCATTCAAGAACAAAATGTATTCCCATTAGATATCACTTATTGAGAGAGTAGGTTGCAGATGAATAGGTTAAGTTGGAATATATTAGTACTACAGAGCAGATTGTAGATATTTTCACAAAGGCACTACCAAAAGATACATTTGAGTATCTGCGAGAGAAGTTAGGAGTAACTTCCTTTACTTCCTACCATTGAGGTTCAACATCAATTGAGGGGGATCTAAGTGTTAGCTCCAGGTAGGCCACTTGTCATTGATGTCAAAGGGGGAGAATAATAGGTATAGGTATAGGTGTAAAAAATAGGTACAAGGACTAGGTACAGGTTGCTACAGTAAGGGGGAGTTACTATATGTTTTTAAATGATGGTATGTGTAGGTGACAGGATGTGGTAGTTTCAGGATTGAGGTTGCCATCAATGACAAATGGGGAGATTATTGGAAATATTGTCATTGATGTCAAAGGTCTAGCATTATTGATGATAAAGGACCCATTGCATTTAATGTTGTTTATCTTAGCTAATGTGAGTTAATATTTATTTAATATCAATGAATATATTTTTGGTTGCATATGAGACAAAAGAAGGGCCCATGGAGAAGTTGAAGAGCCATGGGATAAAGACAAAAGAAGGATGGGACACATTCTCACATGAAGAGTCATCTTGGGGAATACCAAGAGTCACCAAGTGAAGATAAAAGAGTAAGGGCACAATTTCTCATGAAGGGACACTTTAAGGAATATGAAAAGTCACCAAAGATAAGGACAAAAGTGGGAAGGACGTTTTTGGTCATGAAGGGTCACCACATGACTTTTCAAAGGCTTGAATATGAAGGGTCATATAAGTTTTGCACCATTTTCCATGAGGATTGAAGGGTCACAAAGGGGGAAGGCCAAAGGTCATTTGGAAAGCTATAAATAAAGGCTTGAGTAGCCATTTGCAGTATGAAAGTGTGAGGTTGATTTGATATTGTATTATCTAGCTTAGAAGAGCAATTATGAGAGTTGAATATGATTTGTATTAGTTATATCTAGATTAGAAGATCAAAGGTGTGAGAGAGGAAAGAGATGTTGTATTAAACTATCATTTGTTGATATAACAACATTGAGAGATAGGTGTGTGGTATACACAAAGTGGTTGGTGCTCATGTGGGTTGGTGCTCATGAATAATAGCTAGGTTGGTGCTCAACAAAGGGGTATGGTGCTCATGTGGCTTGGTGCTCATGAATAGTACCTGGGGTGGTGCTCGACAAAGGGGTATGGTGCTCCTACAAGTTTGGCTTGTGAATATTATTTGGGTTTGTGCTCATTCATATACTTGAGATTGTTCTTCATAGTTTTATGTACATTGGGTTTCCACATTATATCTGGTGTCTCTCTCTCTTTCTTGTGTAATGTTTATTATTTGATTTTTATTAGATATCTTAATGTTTGATTAAGGGAAAGTTTTATAGGATATATAATATACTAATTCACCCCCCTCTCAGTATATTCCATGCTTAACAATTAAAATTATGAATGAGAGAATGATGATGGGAATAAAGAGTTAAGAGTGTAGAGGTGTATGAAGATTAATAGGTCTTAAATTATAATGAGAATACTATGTATTGAATAATTCTTATGATCCTAGTGAGCCAACAATTGATCAAGAGAGTTCAATATAAGTGTAATGTATCTTCATTATTTAAATCAAACCAGAGGTCAAAATATAAGTGAGAGTCAAATATCAGAGTTAAGAAATGAATAGAGGATTTTGTGCATAGTCTTTACATCATATTGGTATCATAGCTTGAATATTTTTATTGGAGGAGAAGATAGACAACAAGAAAAGGTACTTTTTTTTTTGATAAGCTACTCTTATTGTGTTTTTGTTATATGAGGAAAGTTAAAGATTATGAGTTGGATCAAGGTGTAGGTATGACCTATTGAAGTCATCAAAAAAGAGAATAAGTTAATGGGAGAAAAGGATAAATAATTAAATTTATAAAATAACATAAAATCGCAAGAAACAAAGAGAGAAAGGTAGGTCCAAGTGAGGCCTAAAGAGTAAAGAAAGAGGAATGGGGTGACCCAAGTGTGTAACCTAAAAATAATTGGTTATTTTTGACCTAAGTGAGGCACTTGAGAAGATTGAAAAGTGAAATATAATCACATTTCATCCTTTAGGAGATAAAATACTATCTAGAATAAATGAAGATGAAGTTGAAGCAAAATTTATAAATAAATAGGGAGATAGTTGAGTTAAAAAGTGAACCTGAGAGACTTGAGAATATTGAACCTCCAATGAGATAATGTTCAAATTAATAAAGATAAGTATGTGGATGTTCAATGAAAATAAGATTATAATGGCCTATACATTTGTTGATCAATAATAAAGGAAAGCAAAAGAAGAAGTTGCCAATCAATAAATGAGAAAAGGAAGTTGTGAAAAGGGTTCTCATTGAGGAGAACATGAAGGAAGACTAGAATAAGAAAGTTTCCATGAAGAAGAAACTAAAGGATACATTTTTGTATCTTGTTTTGATATCTCACATTGTGTTTAAGTGTGTGTATGTAGGTATGGAGCATAATTAGATGAAGGTCAATGAAAGGACCATAAATCTTATGAGAAATGGGTCAAGTGAAACATCCATGAATAAAGATTAAGGTGAAATAAAACTAATACATGTTGAATAAGCCTACAAAAAAGAGATGGAAGATGAGTTAGAATTCCATTATTATTTAGGAAGCATTGTACTAGAAGAGATCAAGGAAGCTTCTAAGAAAGAGGTGATTGTAAGAAAATTAATAAAATAAAAAAGACATGGGAATACATTAGGTCATAGAACAAGTACATATATGTTTTAATCTTGAAAAAAAAGATTAAAATGAAAAGGTATGGGTTGGAACGGTAAATTTTAAGGTTTAACTCTCTATAACATGTAATCAATCATGGATACATAGTGCCAATGCGGCTTAATAAACTAGTAATGATATGAAGAAGGAAAACCTCAAGGAATATGTCATTGAAGTTGAGAACTCAAGTGGAATTAAAGATTAAGGCATGAGAAAAAGGATAGAGATCTGGTTATATCAAGCCTAAATGAGAGGTTCTCAATCAAAAAGGTATGAATAAGGTACTAAAGGGAAAAAATTAGTTTGTGGTTTAAGTAAAGAAGATGATTTAATGTGTAGACATCAACCCAAACACATGAATGGAAAAATGTGGGTGGAAAAGAGAATGAAAGAGATAATCAAGGATAGTGTTAAAGGTTTACTCTAAGATATTATGAAGAAAGAAGAAAGTTGCAAGCCAAATAAGTAAGTTTAAGTCATAGAACCAATAAAAAACAAGGAGATGTTATTGTAGCCAAGTAGCCCAAGGCAACAAGATGAAGAGAACATAAACAAATGGAAAAGTATGCACATTATTTATGATGTTTTAGATGAAGATAACTTTGACTCATTAAATGTGATCATGAAAGAAGACCATCTAAGAGAATAAGACAATGCAAGGAAGATAGGAAAAGGTCCTAAGTTTGATGAAGAGAATGGAGAAGTGGATGCTCTCACATTGAGACAAGAATTATAGATGTTGGAATAATTCTTTAGTCCCTCAAAGGGGACATATATATTTGAAGAAAAACATGAGAGCTCATGAATGATCTCAAAGAAGAACCATTTGAAGTTGAGGAAGAGCTATATGGTATTAGCATGAGGAATAAAAAGAAGAGTATTTAAAATAAGACAAAGATACAAGCAATTGAAAATTGTAGGAGAGAACCAAATAATCAAGAGGACATGCATGAAAGAGTACATAGGGGAAAATATCCTCCAAATAATAAGATAAATATAGAGGTTAAACATATTTAAAAGGTCCTTGGGAAGGACAAAAGAAAACTCAAAGATAAGAAGGATGATAAAATTCTTGGAGGGAGCATTGACAAGCATGTTATTGAATTAAATACAAAGTTATAACTCAAGAAGTCTCTCATGATCATCTATAGAAGGTGAAAGAAGATATGAAGAAACAAGTAAAATAGGAGGAATGTGTCTACTATGAAGAAGAAATTGAGATTAGAAATACAATGAAATAAAAAGGAGAGGGAAATCTTAGACCATAATACATTTGAGAATTCAAAAAATAGGTAAGAGGAGAAGTTAGTGAAACTATATCAAGGCATGAATATTATTGTTGAGTTTGTTGAGAAAAAGCATGTAGAGAAGAGTGTAACAAGTTTTTAAGAAGTATTCAAGTAATATAAACTTGAAATGAGGAAGATTATGGAGTCACAAGGTAAATAAAGAGTCCATGTGAGGACACCCAATTATAATTTAGTGTCTAGAAATGGAAAAGTGGCAAAATATATAGTTAAAGATATGATACGCATGAATCCATTAGTCCATGAATACAAAGGAGAGATAATGGTAAAAAAACAAGTCACTAAAAATTGAATAAAGAAGACAAAGCAGAAGTGAAGAGAAACAAGTATGAAATGCAAATAATAAATATGCCTACATAAGAGACTTATAAGGAAGGATATCACACAAAAAAAGAGCATGATGAGAATGAATCAGAATTAGATGAAGAAGACAAATAAGTGTAAAGGTTTACACATTACATGAAGATAAAAAATGACTTGGAAAGAAGACAAAGTAAGAAGATGAAACAAAAATACAAGAATAAATAGAAGAACGAGAAGAATAATAACAAAAGGAAGTTAAATAAATAAAAATATAAGAATTATAAGGAAATAAATAAATAAGATCAAAATTATTTGAGTTGAATATCAAATTTTACCTACATAGGGAGTATAATGAAGGAACATCACTTGAAATACTAAAGAAGTGACAAGAATGAGTAAACATGGTGGTTTTTTGGTATTTGAGGGTGTACGGGGTGTTGAAATACCCCATAGGACGTTTTATTTATTTCAATTTTTTAGTTAAAAGTGTTTTATAGGTCTTTGACATTTTCTCACCAAAAGAGTAAATTTGGAATTTTAAACTTTTGACAAGGACCTAGATTGATTTTAAGAGTCTAAATATCAAATTTGAGTGATGTATAATGTTTGTTAAAAGTATTAGAGGTTCTTAGGTATGTTTTAAATATATATTTGAACGTGGAAGTCATGTAATGAGAAGGTAAGCCATTAGAATTCAAAATTAAGAACATGGTCTAAATGACCTTCTACATGGAACTAGCCTAATGAGAAGTAGTTATCAAGAATATAATGTTGTGCATGTAGGAAGGGTTAATAAGAGAATAAAAAGTGAGTAGATTAAAATGTTTGTGTGTGTGTGTGTGTGTGTGTGTGTGTGTGTGTGTGTGTGTGTTTGTGTGTGTGTGTGTGTGTGTGTGTGTGTGTGTGTGTGTGTGTGTGTGTGTGTGTGTGTGTGTGTGTGTGTGTGTGTGTGTGTGTGTGTGTGTGTGTGTGTGTGTGTGCGTGCGTGCGTGTGTGTGTTAGATAACCTCATAGGAAACATGGGTTAGATTAAGAAAAGATCAATAAATGGAAGAAACTCTATCTCCATCATACAAGTGTATGTTTTTTAATAGTATATCAAGAAATGCAAAGACCAGAGGTGTATTTGATAAGATGTGAGTGATTATTTATATGGTTTTTGGTTAATTTAATATTATGGAGATTTATATTAGTGATAAAAATATGTTTTACTTCTCATACCTTTCTCAAAAAAGGAAAGATAAAGAAATACAATTACATAGTCCTCTTTTTACTATCTAGATTCAGTATATTGGCATATTGATATGATTGAATGATTGGTCAGATGCTAATATTTCATGGATATTATAATTAAATTTAATACATACCTTATATGGGTCTTATAAAAAAATTTAAATGGCTTAAAAACCAAAATACTTCACAATTTTACTTCTAAACATACACATCCTTATAAAAGACCTCAAAATTCTATCTATTTGTTTAATGAGCATTTTTGTGTGATTGTTTAGGAGTATATATCACTTTAAGAATATTTAATATTCATGGGAGTACCTAAAACATATTTTATTAATTATATAATTTTATTTGGATTCAAATAATCCTCTTTTAATTCCTCTCAGCTTACACAGTCTTTCATACATACTTAAAATTTTAGGTTTTTGCTTATTGTAGATAATTACATGTGAATCTTGAAGTTTTAATATTTATAAAATGTAAAAATAATATTTATAGACCTGATTAGGGTATTATAATTTATTTAAGTATTTGGAATTTCAAAATAGTCATTTATCTAGCCTCTCGGGCTCACATAGGACTGTGTAACCCTCAACTAGGGTTTTTACCTTAAAACCTCTTTAACTTAAGATTTCACCCTAGGATTTGTAATAAATTAGAGTGATAATGGACCATACAATATATAATTTATGAATGTGTGCATGAATAAGACCTTAAGAGGTTAAATTGGTTGAAGGGAGTGTGTAGAAAGTAGGGTCATACTGAATGTTAAACTCTAAAACTTTTTTCAAGTTGAAGGATCCCAATGGGTACTCAAATATATTATTATTATTTTTATATAATCATCTTTGGTTTATCATATGCAAAAAGGTTTACAAATTTTGAGGGATACAAGGAAATGAAGACTAGTTATGGATTTAGGTGTGTAATGGAGTGTTAGAAAATGGATAAGGTATCTCAAGTAATTAATTAAAGTATTTCATGACACTGAAGGATACTCATGGTAAAATATTTAATTAATTAAGTTTTAAGAAATATTTGAAGTGATGGATCAAGAAAGAGCTATGTGAGAATGATAAAGCTTAAGGAGATAATAGAAGGTAAAGTTATTGAGATAATGAATGATAGAATGATTATGGGAACAAAGAGTGAAGAGTGAAAAGGTGTATGAAGAGTAATAGGTCTTAAAGTAGAATTACAAGACTATGTATTGAACAAGGCTTAGGATCTTAGGGAGCCAAAAATTTATCAAGAGAGTTCAAAAGAAGAGTAATATATCTATATTATTGAAATCAAACCAGGGGTTAGAATAGAGGTGAGAGATAGATATTAGGTCAAGAAATTAATAAAGGATTGAAATAATAATCTATGCATTAACTTCCATAGTGGGAATGATTAAAAAGTGGAAATTATGTCATGAAGAGGAGTGGTTCCATTATAGAGAGTAGTGGTTTTGTCATGATGAAAATAACTTAAAAATTAAGGAAAAAAATCAGAAAATTAAATTTTTTGAGGTCTAAAAAGGACCAGAAAGGGCATAAAAGACAAAAATGATAGAAAGAACTAGGTCTACAATTATTTGTGTGGATAACCCTTCATATTCATTATATTATTTTATTTTTGTAAATGTTACATCATGTAATATTTTGGTGCATATAGGTCCATTTGGAGTGTGGTAGGCTAGCATAATGGGTAGAAGGTCTCATTTTTATCATTTTATCTTCCTAAATTTTTAGTACCACCTAAATTCTCATATAAGTACCCAATGTTTATAGTATAATAATTAATCTATAAGGGTTCATGAGGAGAAGATAACATGTTGTGGGAAGCTAGGATTCTTTCATTTTTCATGCATACTAGCCTTCATGGGATGATATTTATACTTCATTAGTTAGTTCAAGCTAAGATTTCTAGGTAGGGTTCTCTATGACCATTGATGCTGAAAAATATTAGTTTTTTACACTTGATGTAAGTGTATTATTGTCAATAAAAATCATTTTTTGACTTGATGTCACCCTATTTTATCTTCCTCCATTATTTCCCCCTTGAAAAGTAGGCTTGTTTATAAATATTTTCATTTTATTCACTTCCTATTCTCCATCTCTTTTTGACATGATAGTAATATGTTAGGTTTATATTTTTCCATATTCATAATAAAAATTGAATTTTTGAGCTATTGTCAAATGCTCTCTCAATCATTGTCTTATGTTTATATGATTTTTATCTTAGTTATGATCGAGACCTTGAGTCTTATAGTCTCTTTTCTAGGCCATTTGGTCCCATTTTTTTCCTCTTCATGTTGTCATATTTTTTTGATTATGGTTTATTACTCCTATTACATTTATGTTTTTACCATAAGTACATTTTAGGTTTCCTTAATTTTATCTATATTTTTACCTATCTTAATTTAGATTTATTGTTGGGTTTTTCAATCATAAGTATCCTTGGCATTTTAGTTTACTAATTTTTATTTTTTTATATAATTTATTTTCCTTTTAGTTATAACCTAGAGTTATTCATCTCGGTTTATCAACTTTTCAAGTGCTTCAATCAGTGATGAGATTTTTCATATTCATCCATTTTATTAACCATCCTACACTTTCTCACTTTTATTTTATATGATTTTAGCCTTGTATTCATATGATTTATTTAGTGTACCTATTATTCCTTCCACAATATATATTATCATATTTTCATGCATTTATTTAAATAAAAAAGGTAAGTCAAGCCATTTATATTTTACTTTCAATTATTCATTTATCAACAATTATCTTAGTATATATTTTCAATTATGATCTTTTGTGTTTATATATGTCTTTTGAAAAGCACCATATTGCATTACACTATTGTGAAATTTAAGTGGGGAACATGTATACACATATTATTTTTTCACTTTATCATTTATTTACTCTTTCTCTTACAACAACTTCTTGACACATCAATCTCCTTAAGTGAAAACATTAAAGGGTGCACCAAGAATGGGGTAAGAAAAGCTAATGTTTATTTGGGAGAGATATTTATATTATATCATGATTACACCATTCATACCATAATTATGAATTCAATCTAAGTGTCTATCCATTTATCCCTTTTCTCTAATTCTTATCCAAAATTTTTAGTTTTCATATATCATACATTATCAACTTAGCTAATACCATATATTTGTGACTTCATCATTATTGTACATATCAGCCAAACTAATATAGGTTTGAGTTTGTTTTCTAAGATTTATATTAAATCAACCTAGTCCATACCATAATATTCCAACTAAAATATTTTAAATGTATCAGTTGATCCAATACCATCATCTTAGATTTTAGGGTTGGTTTTGGGTATTAAACGACTATATATAGTGGTCAAAATTTAGTCATATCATATCATATCACATTCATTCACTATAATTTCACTCAAAATTATTCCCAAATAATTATTGGGATAGTTAGTAACTTATAACCTTATCTTAAGGAGTCTTATCTTATGTGTCATTGAATATCAATAAGAAGCATTAAGAGTTCCTAATTGAATATATTTGTGTCTTCATCCAACCATTTGAAGTCTACAACTTATAAAATTAAATTTAAAAGTTCCACTTTTTCCAAGGGGGAGATTAAAGTGGCATCAGATCTACCCCAATATAATTATTTATTACCCTACACTCTTTCCTTTATTTATTTAGTAAATTACATATTGTTTATTGTTTTGTGAATAAATTTATGCATGTTATTTTTTAGGATTTATATATAAATAATAGGCTAGTGTATCCATATGATTACTTAGAATTTACATAAATCATTTTATGTTACTTAGACCCCTATTTTGCTGAACATTTTACCTTACCCATTTATAACCATTCTAACCCATATTTTAACTAGTTTGTAACCCATTTATAACCATTTACTTTGAATGCATATTTACAACCATAGTTTCAACCATCTTAATTTTATTAAGAATAATGGGAGATAAATACTTATGCCATAGGATTAGCATTTTGAACCCTTTCCTCTTGACATTTGAGCTATACATTACCCTTTATTATATCTATGAAATTAATTGGTCCTTATCAAATCATCCAAGTATCCTAGGCTCTATTTGATTGAACTTATTCAAATCCTATTCTATTGAGAGAAAGAGGTTAATTATAGTTCATCCTATACCATGCATACATATAGGCTGATATAATTTGGAGTAATATGACTAAAATGAACTATATCAACCAGGTTGGTATAGTGTAGTGAAACACAGTTGGACTGAACTATAACAATGAGATCAATATAATTTTATGGAATATTATTAAATTAAAATGTATCATTTTAGTCAATATAATCTAATGAAATAGTAATAACTATGTTTTCCCATTATATCTCATAGTCATGGTTTGCGAAGTTGGATGAAATGTGAATAACTATATTATTTCATTCTAGGTCATGATCAATGTAGTTTGATGAAATAAAAATAATTATATCAACACACTATGGGCTAAGGTCAGTGCATTTGGATGAAATAGATTATAACTAAAAATTATCAAGTTGGTCAATATAATTGGAAAGAAGTGATTCCAATGGTGATTTTTGTAGGTTGGAAGAGGTTAGAAATAAATTAGTATAGGTTTAAATGTTAATATAGGTTTTGGGATTAGAATAACCTATAATGTATATTATGGTAGGAATTTGAATTAGGTGTTCTTCATAAGCTAACAAGTTTATAAAATTTAGTTGAATGTGAGTTGAGGATTGATGACTTATTCTTCTAAGGCCTTTTGAGGGTTGGATAGAGGGTGGGCAGACATAAATTAAATCATTATCATCACTTATTTATTGTTAAATTATATTGATAAATATGGAAAAATCATAAGAGAGATTTTATTTCATGTCATAATAAACATCAATGGGAACATCCAATATCATGTTAGGATATTAACACACATCAAGATCATAATAATAGATGGGAAAATTATAGTATTGATTTTGAAAAATATGAAAATCGGTGAAGGTGGTATTATTATGATAATCATTTAGTCATAAATGGGAGGACCATATAGATAATATTTATTCCTATTATAAGTGTCATCATTAAGGTTTTTACCCTATTAATAAGGATCATCTAGGTCATACATGAGAATATCATCATGGAAATATTCATTAATTTTAGGAGTGTCAAAATTTATGTCATTAAGATCCTCATAGGGAATGTCATAACTAGGAGGATCATATTTATAATATTTAGTCCCACTATACATATCATCATAAGTGGGAAAATCATCATTTAGATCCCTAATCAAGAGAAAAGGTGTAACATAATTGCACCATGAGGAATTGCCCTTAATGGTGTTTAGAGTAGTAATAAATGAGTGACATATGAAAAATAAAAATGGTTCTAGGATAAAAATAAATATTCTAATATGTGAAATCATGGTGAAGAAGATTGAAAATTTGATGTAAGATAAGGTTGATCATAAAAAATTAATGGTATCTGACAAGACAATACAATTAGTTAATGGATCTGAATAATAGATTGAAATATGTTGGCTAATATAGTTTGGTAACTAAGTCTAGGAAAATATATTTTATTAGGTTGGTTGATACATTTGAGTATAAAAGTGATGCCACTTGCGGCTAGAGAAAATAATTATATCATGTTGGTTGATATAGTATGATGATAAAATAAATTGTATCAGGTTGGTTGATGTAGTTAGAAGGAAAAATAAGAACCATATTGTGCTAACTAATTCTATTGAGAAAATAGACAAAATTATACTTGGCTGGTGGGTTTAATTGACATTAGACAAAATATTATATAGGATGGGATGTTGTAGTTATCAGGAGACACATAATTATAATGTTGTATTTAGTGTAATTGGCATGAGACACAAAATTATACCAAGATGGCCAATATAACTGGATTGAAAATCTATGATGACTATGAATATGTCTCTAAGAATGTAAAAAGAAAAATAGGAAAATTATCTAACCATAGGTGGGATAAGATTCATGTCATGTTCATTAGAATGTATGCACAATCTAAGATGACCTACAAATATCCTATTTATGTTAATATACTAGGAATCAAATGAGGTTAATCAAATAAATAATGTGTATACTTGTATGATAAGTAAAGGTCCAATAAATTACATATACATATATGATAGGGTATACTAAAAATAAAATGTCGATAAGAAATGGATCCAAGTATTAAGATTGTGACATAAGGGTGTATCTCTCACTAGACCTCAACAAATGTAATTTGTTGTAAATATGAAAGTTAAATAAATGGTTATATATGGGTAAAAACTAGAGAAAATTTTGGATTATAATGGTTGTAAATGGGTAAGGTGTAGTGGTTAACTAAAAAAGGGTATATGAAACATAATTTGATTAATGAAAAGTCTAATAAATCATATGTATACACTATATTATTCATTATAGGTAAGGCTTAAACAAGGATACACATACATAAATTCATAAGTCAATGAACATAATAGTATATAATCAATTGAGTAAATAAAGGAAAGAATTTAGGGATAAAAATACTTACCTTGGATTATACCTCTTGACATTTCAATTTCCCTGTGGTCTTAATGGAGCTTTGAAAAGAAATATTTTTGGTTGAAGACATAAAAAGGTTAGGTGAAGACCTAGATATACTCAATCAAGAACTCCCAATGACTCCTCATATTGAGCTTCAATGACACCACAAAAAAATACTCATCAAGATAAGATTTTAACCCATTATCTTTCCCACTACCTCATTAGGGTATAATTTCAATAAATAGTAGAGTGAATGAATACGATGTGATATGAATGAAAATTTACCCCTATATATAGTATTCCAATACCCAAAACCAACCATAAAATCTAAGCTAAGGCTATCAACTAGGTTTATATAGTTAGAAGATGTCAATCGACATAGTATGGTATTAGATATGTCAATATAGTAAAAATGTCATAAAACACACTCAACCTATATTGGCCAAAATAATAAAATACATTAAGGATAAAGGAATTAAAAAAATTATATTTTTTATGTTGATACCTTATGTTATATGGGAATTAACAAATTTTGATAGGAATTAGAATGAAGGGATAGATGAATAAAATCTTGGAGGATATATGATTGATATGATTAATGGTGTAATTAGGTTAAGAAACCATCATCTCTCCTAAATCACCATGATCCATTCCCACCCCATTCCTAGTGCACATTTTAATATGGGCACTCAAGAATATTGATGTATTTATAAGTTGCTTTAAAATAAAGTATTAGTAAATGATAAATTAAAAAATATTATGTATATAGTTAGAGACTCTAAATGAATAAATTTTTATACCACATAACTAATGATACCTACATGCCAACACCTAAAATTGATGTGCATGATAGATCATCAAAACATAACATGTCATTAACAAATTTAACTTCAATAGAGAAAACATAGATATAAGAAAAATTCATTATATTTCTATTATAGTCTTAAAATTCAATTTTCATAATGAACCCGAATGGGATATCAAATTATTATCCTCATATAATATACTTGTAGGATCTAATGGATCTACATGGACCAACAAAGTTTCCTTATTCTCTTATAGGTTATATCAAAATGCATTTTTATTTATTGAATTAAATATATGTATTATTATTCTAGTTGTCAACCAAATAAATGAATTTAACCATATTTTTTATAGGCACAAGAAGTTTTTACAAGAAGTTAAAGTGCTATGATTTTATTGTCATCCAACTGTATGACCATGACTCATCAACTTATAACCATTACGGTTTGGATCAGACATAACATATTGATGATGCTCCATAATCCATATTGACATGTCTACAGAAGTGAAAATTTCTTGTGTTAAACCTATTCTAAACAAGATAATTATGGTTTCTCATAAGGCACTAACCATTTTGTAGAACTATGTAAAATTCTTCTACTCATGAATATCTCAAAAACATTTATGTGAGGTGTGTATAACTTAAACAATTAAAAAAATACATTTTTGCCAAGTTCCTCAACTTTGTTTCACAATACTCCAAGGTTATTATTTTACCAAGCACTATAGTCCCACAAAATATTTTGAAAAACTACTTAATCATACTTAAGTATTTTTGGGGAATATAGATTTCTTGTGAACCTAGATGCTCCAACATCAATATTTATCTTCTATCTTTGTTAGAGTGATCCCAAAAGTTATAAATATTGAAAACTAGAAAATGATGAAATCAAAAACATATGAAAAACTTACATAAAAAATTGGTCATTCTCTTATTATTATTTAGACATAGTTACCAATCTTCCAATTCTAACCTTCTATCATATTGTGCTCATATATCATATATTCTTCTATTCTTATCTTAGTTGTCTAATTATATTTCAAGAATCCAATTACAATTATCAAGTGTGTGTGTTTTAGTATTCATTCTATTTATTTCCATTATAATCACTTATTCAGTCATTTCTTGGTAATTTAAATATTATTTTATACACGTTTCAATTCTAACTATTGTTTATTAATGTATTATCATAGATCTTGATTATGTATTAGTTATAATTAATTATGTGTGCTGTAATTTCCCCTAAAACTAAAAATAATTAAAACATGTTGATATTAAAAATATTATAGAAGTGGTTCACTAAACCATAATTGATATACATTATCACCACCCTTTTATATGAAATAATCTGAGATATTTTCTTATCCAACCCCTAAGATCATAAGAAATAGTGAAGTAGAAAAATAATTTGGATCTTACAATATGGATAAAATGATTAAATTATCATATATAAGAGTAAGGAATAAATATCAAGCACGTTTATCCTCCAAAATATTATTTATTATTTAACCACATAATCATATAACATTACCATAGATATTATCTTAGCCATCCCCTAGCCTATAAAAAATATAACTCATATTCAAAAATATAATTTAAAAATGTTTTAGGTTTCTTGTGCTAAAATATTTTTATTTCCCAAGAACTTGACCATGAAGTCCAAACTTTTTTAATCAGTGACCTCCAAAAAAATTACATCATCATAAATATTATCATAACCAACCCCTTCAATCATAGCTTTTGATGAAGATTAGAATCAATTTAAGTTAAATTTTAGATTTCCATCTAATAAAAGTTTATATGATCAAACCTTTGATTTATAATATTAAATGTCCCAACATGGTCATATGGGATGTTGAACATGGGGGAAACTATAATTTTAATTTAAACATTCCATTTTTAAAACATTTTAATGATAACTCTCATAGTTTATAAATATAAATTGACTTTGTATGGTCAAGAAGGTGTTTGACCATGAGAGATAAGAAATGTCCCCTCATGATCAAGAACACAATTTAACATTAGGAATTATTTAGTTTAAATTATAACATCATATGTAAAAAAAGGTATGATAACAATTTATTTTTTTACAACCACTTATCCATAAGTCTTAACCATGTGGGAAAACAAAAATACCCCTTCCACGCACCCCCAAACACATTATTTACAATTATAGACCATTATGATACCTCATGTTCAAGCACCTACCTAAGAATTAAGGAATAAAATAACCACTCATGTTCAAGTATAATCTATAACATATGGGGAAAAATAAAATTTGACCTCTCATGTATTTATATTTCCATGTGTTAAGATTTGAAGTTGTAATGCATAAATTGATATTTCAACATGAAATTTAAAAGAAAGAAAAAACTTTTTCTTACATCCTATCATCTATGAACATGGTTAATGGGTTTGGATGGGAAATCATGATTGGGTTATCAAGTATTAGGATAGTGGTTTGGGTTAATAGGAGGGGAAACATGGTTGAAGGAATGAGGTTTATGAAAGGGTTGATGAAGATCATGAATACAGTTCCCAATTAAGGCATGCCCTTATACATGTATAAAGTGTCAAACAATGGGAAAAAGTACACACTATTTTATTAAGTGTAAAAATTAATTTATGACATATATATTCACTTTTGTGACTATCTACACCTACTTTTTCTCTATCTCCATTTATAAAACTAAGCTTCTATGAAATTTACAATCAATATTTATTCTTATTATAGAGTCTAAAACTCTAGTTGATACTTCTATGTGATTTATTTATGGTTCCTCTCTAATATTTTACATTCCTAGTTTATTCTTAATTCTATTTTTGATCTTTGGATATCCAAAATATGTAAACTAAGCCCATAAATATTTATCTTATTATGTTGCCTATGTTAATTTTGATCTTTGTGCTTCTTTTATGATGCATGTAAAAATCCACTTTAATTATTGCATGAAATCATTTCCTTGATTTTATATGTTATTATGACATTCTTGAATCTCCCTTTTATCAATGAGTGCATGCTTATTTAATTATTGCATTGTGATCACTAAATAAAATATTGATTTTAGATCTTTGTAATGGGACCTTGCATGTTAGAACATGATGCTAAATACTACCTAAGTAAATAAATTCTAAGTAGACTATTAACACAAAAATTAGGACTAAGAATCCTTATAATTACTAATGGAGGAAGATTGTAGATTCATCTCCTTTTGATAATAGGGAAGCATCATAATTATATTCATAATGAGAAACAATAGTGTAAGATTTACTGAGGGAAAGAGGCATAATATATAAAGAAGATAAGGATAAACACCATTTTAAGGGGGGTGAGTCCAAGTGGGAGAGCCTCAAACTCTTAAGGGAAAATTTTGGGGAGTGAAAGGTAGAGGTAATATAGCTTAGGGTCTAATATCTTGGATCTATTCTTAGTGAATATGGTTTAGGATATCTGGTAGTCATACATGAATTTAGTAAGGAACAGTTGGAATATACATCTTCAAATATTACTTAGAAGGAAACGTGGTCACCTCTACCAATGATGGTGGAGGGTCCATATTCCAAGAATAACATTTTAACAAATGAAGGTTACACTTTAGTATTAATCACACCAATATCTTCTTCAATGCTATAATCCTCCCATCCATTTCAACTAGAATATTTTGTAGAGGGTTTTACTAATTTATAACTTTCATTCAAGGCTTGAGGTAGAGGATATTGAGGTGTCAACATATAGGATGGAGGCTCACATTTCCCTAAGAACCCCAAAAAAACCATCTCAAAGCCTGAAGAAGGTCATATCCCATTTCTAGTTAATCTATAAGAGGAGATCAAATCATCTAATGAGGAGTAGTGGATCAAAGTTAGAAGTCTAAAGGAGGGGGGAAAAATTGGAAGTTGGGGATGGGCACAAACTCAAAGGGAGGCTAACATGACAAAACCATAAGAATGAATAAATGGCTAAATAAGTATCAAAAAGTTCTCAATTAACTTTGAAATAAGTTAAGTTATTCCAAAATGTTAAAAAATAAAGATAATTTTATAGGATTTAATAAATGGGATGATAAATAATAATGGTTTAACTAGGTTTTTATATTTATGTTTGGTTGTATTAGTTTGTGGTTATGTTTGGCACTAAGATAACCAAGCTTATTAGAAATAGAAAAAGGTTTACATTTTTAAAAAATTTACTCTTGGAAGGGATCTCATTTCTAAAATAGGATAAGGGGTTATATGTCCCCAAAAATAGAAGAATTCTCTTTTCAACTAGGGACTATCATCAAGGTGAGGTTCCCCTATGTATGGTTCTTTAAGGTTATTCATAAGATCATTGGTATTAATGGGCCAGTTAAAACATGTGTTTGGGGAGAGGATTTTTCCAATTGGCCTTTCATAAGGAGAGGGATAATAAATTTCCTAATTAGGATGATAAGAATAACTAATATCCAAACCATTTGGAAAAAAATGAGGTGATGGAAGCCTTTTATTGTAATCATTGCCATAGATCTTATTCAAATCATTGATAATATTAGAGGTCACATCTTTCTTATTGTATGTGGGAATCCAATTATATATTTGGAAGGTGTACCTTTTCATGGCCAAGGTAAATAATTATGTTATATGGAGGAAAGGATACTAATTTAGGGAGTGTTGGAGGCCTAGATTTCACCCTAACTGAGCAAAGGATTATTTAGGTCCCCTAGTCAAATCTAGTCCAACATGGGAATGACCCTAGGCTATGGGTTACCTAATCTTGGGTCAGACCTCTAGGATTTTTAAAGAGGCTAACTCCTCCAATGTATCAATTAGGTCATTTTCACTAAAACTTACTCATTTTTGGGTTGAAAAGGGGAATAAAGATAATTGAAAGCAAAATCTAAGATAATGTTGGTGATAACTTGGAATGATTTTTCATCCACTCTTCCTTAATCTTCTAAAACACTAATGAGATAAAAAAAATGATTGGATCTATAACTCCTAAGTCTCTTATGCATCAATGTTTCATGCAGAGGTCTCATTAATTAATCAAAGCTTGAGGGAAGTTATGGAATAGGACTGATTCGAGGCACTAAAAAATCAATGTATCCACTATTAGCTTCAATCAAATGACATCAAACACTAGGCATGACATGTATAGCATGAAAAGATACTGACTGTGAGAGATCAGGACTTGACAAGGGATAAAGCTCTGCCACATATGCAAATCAACTGACATGAATACACTAGATAAGAATAATGAAATCTTAACATAGTCTTATATTCATCTTAATAGGTTACAAAGATAAATCTTGGTAGAGTCTAGTCATGCCCAAGAGAGGGATCAATTTCAAGGCTTACAATCTTACATATATATCATAAGGGAAAGAGAGATATGGGGAACATGCATGGAATAATGGAGAAAGGATCATCATGACCAAGATCACATCTTCCTCAAGCTTTTGATTGCATTAATTTCACTAGGACTCTCTCTATCATGGAAGAATAGATCATGAAGGTTGAGACCACTATAATAAGTAACCACCCCACCACATGAATCCTTATTGAGCTCTTATGCATTAATTCCCTTCACTGTAAGGACAAAATCCTCCTATTCATTGATCTGATAGAGTCATTACTAAGACTACTTTTGGTGGTTTTAAGTACTTGTCAAATATTTGGATATGTCAAATATGAGAAACTTGTTCATAACCATTCATATTTTCCCCTACTTCAATATCTAATCATAGGTCTAATATAAATGAAAACCAATCCCATTTATTGGTTTTCATATAGCTATAATATCGATGTAAACTTATAGAACACATAGCTTCCTTCTTGATCTTTATTAGACCTAGAAAGACCTATTTTTTCCTCTGAGCATTTATGGAAGATGTGAACTCATTGTATACATGGATCCTTCTTTAAAGATCAAATATCATAGTTGAAAAAAATATTGCAACCCCAAAATATGGACCTTGTAAGTTATAAATCTTTAAACCAAAGGCTAAGACTAAAATTTAATGGCAACAAAGCTCTATTATAAACAATATTAACTATTTGATTACATCTAATTGAAAGTACTTGACTGAGATCTAATGGTTGTATATGATCTTTGTAATAGTTTCCTTGGTTTGACCTTAAACATATTTGACCTTTGCTTGAAAACTACTAGCTTTGACTTTTAATTTCAGCCACTAATCTTGATTTAGTCTCCTTAGATCATGACAACTATCAGCTCTACATTATCCTAAAGATCCATTTTCAATCCCATGATTTAATTCACTTATGATACATGGCATTCTCATATTTTATCTGAGATCTTTGATTCTTGATTTCATGTGCACCATAGATCTCATCAAAGTGATTGAACATGTGCCATCAATCTCCTTCTGCTTGATTAAACACACACCATTGATCTATTTATTCATCAATATCAAGCCCCTTATTAGTCACTCACTCAAATTGATGATCCACTAACTCTTTTAACATTTATTATACCATCGATCTTTAGATGTATGATCGAATGTGTGTCATTAGATCTTTGGGACCCACTGACACTATTAGTTGCCATGCATTATTACATCTATACTTAAGCTCACCTGATCTTGACACATGTTAGATCTATGTTTAACCTAGGAACATTTAAATTTAAATGTATATTTTTTTAATCTTTAACTTGATGTTCACGTATTCATCCTAGAATCCTAATTCAACTTTAAATGCTTGTAACTTGAGATAATAATCTCATCAAGTCACAAAATTTGTAGAATATGATCCTAGGACTAATATCATCATGCCTATGAAATATTTTGGCTTGAGATGATTTCCAAGTGAACTTATTCAGTGTGAAACCATACTGATCTATTTAGTTTTACATGACATGCCATGATCATTTGGTCTTTATAGACTTTTGAAAGTCTTTTTTTGATTATCCACTTCATTAAAAAATCTACTCATCTTAGTCAAACCATGCCAAGACTTACATAGCTTATCTATCCAAGAAAAATCTTTGCATGTGGGCCAAAGTGTCTAGCATTTTTTGTGACTCATGGGGAGGCATGCCTACTATGCTTGAGAACCTAGACTAGTTTCCTTGTCTAGTCCATTAGGCATAGAGTCTTTGTTCTAGTTCAACATATTGATCTAAAGCTAAAATTAGATACCAACCCTTGGATAACTCCTCTTAAAATAAATAAGGACCAAAAGAAATAAAACAAAACAAATTAATAAAGGCACTTATTAAAGGGAAATATATAATAGAAGGAAAACTAACCTAAAAAAATCAAGGACCACTAACCTAATGTGCTAGGATATAACTTGGAGGAAAAATAACAAATAATTATGTAGAAGGAACCTAACTATCTAAGAAAAAGCATGGTCCACCTAGATCAAAAAGAAAATTCATAAACTGACTTAGTCCAAAAGATGGTACAAGTTGCGAATTATGATGTTTTTTTAATATGACCCTTGATGAGGCACTCTTCTTGCCTACCAACTCTCTTAGCATCTCCTGAAATGATTAATCAAAAATAAAATAGTCACCAAAAAAGACAAATTGGTCTTATTCTTTAGGATATTTCTCATACTTCTTGTCACCTATAATATATATAAATTACATATTATCTAAGCATTATCCTTGAGTCCATTTATCACCTTGAGTGACCTTATTCTCCTTAATATTAGCTACAAGTGCATCAACCTCTTCAAGGTTCTTTGCATAGTCCACCAATGTTAGTCATTATCCTCCATGGAAAACTCTTTCTCTACATTCTCAAGCACTTAACCTTTAACTTGGTAAAGATCTTCTTAGAAGAGATCTATTTTAAGCTACCAATCATCTGAGAGTGGATAAAAATCAGTTTGATGTAATGATTCACCTCCAAGAATGACAAATTCCACATTGGTTTCAAGATATTCCTCTAGGACTATAACCTTTTGAGGAATGGCTTGAAATTGCCCTCCTTCATCCTTGATAATACCCTCTACCTCATGAATAGCTATAAAAGAATATTAAATATGTTTCTCTTCATTTAAGAAGGTTTAATTATTCTTGTGTTCACCAAGGGGAATCCCTATGGTGATTTATTCCTCATAATCACTCATGACATCTTCTTGATCAATTATGGCTTGAGTTATATCCTCCTCACTTCTCTCAAAATTAGCTCCTTCCAAAGAAAGGGTGGGGTGTAAATTTGATGGATAGGTTCATAGGTTTGAGGTGAAGGATAAGATGTGATGGGGGGATGATAAGTAGGATATGGAATATGAGGTATGATGGATGGTTCATGGATGGGTTTGGGAATGGAGGGAACCTTCTTGTAGCTTGAAACCTTGAGAATGGTTGACTCTTGAAAAAAATCTTGTGGTAAATAAAGTTGAGTTAGGAAATGAAAGGAGAATCTTCTTCCACAAGAACTTCATTTTCCTAATAGCCTTCTTGAGACTCTTCAATAGATGAAAACTTCCCTTCAACATTTGAAATTAAAGTCTCCCTCTTGTTTCAAGAACATCTTCGATAGACCTCTAATATGGGAAAGCTATAGGTTCTTTACCATTTTGATTTTGGCTCTCCTCCTCCTTCTTTGTCTTTAAAAATAACAATTTTCTCCTTATTTTTCATATCACTTTAGATGGATATCCATGAGGGAAAGGACTTATATTCTTGAGGGAAGGGTGGGGATTGAGTGACTTTGGATTTACTTGACTGCATGACTTGACTCCATGATGGAAACTTGGGCTCTTGGTTTTCCTGCTTAGTGTGCATTATGTCTTGAGGAATGAAAGGAGGTATGTATAGTTGATTTCATGTTTCCTTTGCAACTACAAAGTCTAGTATAAATTTTTATCTATAGATTCACTTTTCCTAGCAAGGGAGGATTCAAAATCAAACCTTGATTTCTAATGATGGCTGGCCCTTTCAACACAAACTTGCCTTTTATATTAGACTCTCCCTTGGATATATTTCCATGAGGAGAAGGCTAAGAGGAGTTGGGGTAACTATGATGACCTTGAAACTCATTTGGTGAGGGATTATGATGGTGATGAGAAGCTCAACATGAGGTTGACTTGGGTTAAATGTGGGAAGATAAGATTAGTGATGGGGTGTTTGATGTCCTTCATGGGTTTTTAGCTTCTCCTCAATATTGGAGATGAGTCCATATATGTCAAGCATGTCACCATCATTTCTAGGATAACCTCTCCTAATGAAAGACATCCACTCCTCCTTTACCTACTACATTGAATTACTAACCCCTATATTGACATGTTTTGGAATTTATACCTATACCCCTTCAATGTATTAATGTTTATCATACTCTTCTCCTAGTCTAAGAGAGATTTTTCAAGGCTACATGTAGAATGGCTTGCATATGAGTAGGATTTATAGGAATGTCATGTAGCTACCATGACTAATCAAGAGGGTAAAAAAGATATAAAGGGGGTAGACGAGACTCATATAAGTCTTGATGATCTTGGTAATAAGGGGGCTCATCATAAATTTGATATAACTCTTGGTAAGGTTGATTAGGCTCATATAAATCATAAGGATCATGTTGGAACTACAGATAAGGACACAAATGATAGGGGTTTTCACCATAGCTTCTCATATCAACCTAATATGTCAAATCAGATGAAATAAATCATTAAAATCTTTAATGAAACATACCTAGGCTACCTATAACTAGGAGATTTGATTCAAAGTCATCATTGGTACCAACTTGATTGCTTCCAAAAGCCAATTAGAGGAAAGACACACCAATAATATTTCCACTCTTTTGGATCTTTGTCCCACTGAGCATGCCAAAATTCTTAGAGAGCTAGATTACACCCTAGCTGAGCAAAATATTTTTTAGGTCCTATACTCAAATATAGTCTAACATGGGAATGACCCTAGGGTATGGGTTACCTAATCTTGGGTCAGACCTCTAGGATTTTTAAAGAGGCTAGCCACTCTGATGTATCACTTATCTCATGTACACTAAAACCTACTCATTAATGGGGTGAAAAGGGAGATAAATATAATTAAAATGGAAATCTAAGATAATTTTTGTGATATACCTATAATTATTTTTCATCCATTCTTACTTGAGCTTCTAAAACACTAATGAGGTAGAACAAATGACTAGATCTACAACTTCTAAGTCTCTTATACATCAATGTTTCATGTAGAGGTCTCATTAATTAATCAAATATTGAGGGAAGTGATGTAATATGATTTATTTGAGGTACTAACCAATCAATGTATCCACTATTGGCTTAAACCAAATGACATCAAACACTAGGCGTAACTTGCATAACATGACAAACTACCAACTAGGTGAGATTAAGACATGACAAGGGATAAAGTTCTACCAAATATGCAAATCAACTGACATGAACACACTATATAATCATAATAAAATATTTAAAAAATATTATACTTATCTCAAGATGTTACAAAGCTCAATCTTGGTAGAGTCTAGTCATGCCCAAGAGGGGGGATCAATTTTAAGGCTTAGAAGCCTGTACATATACCAAAGTGGGATGAGAGAGATGGGAAAGGATGTGTGGGAGAGTTGAGAAGGGGTAATAATTAATAATATCACATCTTCCTTTAGATCCTAAATGCATTAATTTAATTAGCACTCTATCTGGCATGGAAAAGTGGAAAAAGACGAATGCAACCCATGATTTCTAAAGGAAACATTCAAGAATGGTTATGTGTAATCCTTATCAATCTCCTTAGTGTGTTAAAATTACTCAATAGGACTTAATGGTAATGTTTAATCACTAAAAATATTCTCTAATTCATATTTTAACTATATTTTGACCTCTAGTTGAGGTTTGATAATTTAGACCTTTAATCTTGACTATCGATCTTAATCTAGGTTTTTGAGATTATGACACCTTTGAATTTCATCATTGGCCATTGATATATGATCTACCTTCAAGTTCATTACACTTAATGGTCCTGTATTACTCTTTAGGATATGCTAACTCATTGAGTCTATAGACATCATTGATCTCCTTAGTTTGATTGAATGCATACCATTAATCTTTATCAATAAGATCAAATGTGCATTATTGATCATCCTATTTTCCATGATCATGACACCTTTCACCATTGCATTTAATCTTAAGATTCACTACACTTTTTACCTTGATCACACCATTAGATCTTCATGGTATGAATGAATATGCACCATTGATCTAATTAGACCCAATGACATTGTCTATGGCCTGTATACCTTTGGATCTAGATTCTACTCTTAAGATTAAACAACTTGTCACTTGAGCATTCATCCTAGAGATACGTTGACCTTTTGAATTGATGCTCACTATTGATCTTCAATGTATGATTTATTCCACACCATTGGATGTATTCAAGACTACTGAAGTATCCTTGCTTGCACACCATTAGATCTAGACTTGATCTCCCATGATCTTGACACTTGTTAGCCATGTGTTCATCTTTGGAAAATTTGAATTCAAATGTTTTTTTTTATAGATTAAATTTTACATTCATGCACATGTCCCACTCTATAAGTTTAACTTTAAAGTTTTATATCTTGATATAGAAAAGATATGAAAATATGAAAATTTCAAAGGATGTTCTAGGAATGAAATACATCATGTCCATGTAGTATTTTGTCTTCAGATGATTTCCCAAGTGAATTTATTAAATTTAAAATCAATTTGACCCATTTTTTTCTATGTGACATGCTTTTGATGGTCTGGCTACTCTAGGTTTGTTCTTGAAATTTCAATGCTCAAAAAGAGTTTTTGAGACCTGTGAAACCTAATTTATGTCTATGAATGTTATGAACACCATGAAAACTCACTAGTCCCTTTCACTTGAAATATTATACCTATTTTTAATCCTAATTCTTGAAGATCAACAAATTTCACTTCAAGCTTTCTTAAAGTGTTTCAAAATCTTTGTAAGCAATATGAGATCTTTATACCACTCATTCCATCCAAAAATCTATTTACCTCATCCATTCAAGTAGAAAATTTGTATGTAGGACAAAATTAGCCAACAAGTAAGAGTAGGGATAGTAATTCCAAGCATGTGAAATGGGTTATCATCCTATTTCCCTTACCGAGTTATTCATACTTAGATACTGGAACAACATCAATTAACATATTTATTAAAATGTGTGGTGATCTTGATCATGTTGAACTAATCTCCTATAATGATGTTAAGAATATTAATATGGTATGTAACATCTTAATTATATGCAAGCTTACTCATATTTTGGAACACATTATTTACCATGACCCCATCTTGTCTATAGAGTTCACCCACATATAGAAAAACATAGTTGTGAGAATGTGTGGGGAGTTGATTAATGTGTCAAAGGAAATAATTGTAAAGGACACTATTATGAATTTCAATGGTATCAAGGTATTTAAAGATAAAATGAGGAAATTGGAGCTGGTCCAAAAAATTTCATATTTCTAAAGAGGAAGCCTAAAAAATTTTAAAAAAGGGTTCCTAAGGGATAATTTTCCGTTAAAATGGCTCAAGATTCACTCATAGTTTATGAGGTTTCTAACCTTTGAGGGAAAAATATACCTGATGCACTCATACCATTTCATTATAATGAATCAATTCAAAAATATGTATGAAATGAGCTTACCTTTTTATCTAGTGAGGTGCTTAGAGACCATGGTAGAGACTTTTTAAAATGATCATTCTTCCATCATCATTCATGAGTCTCTCATCTTGTTGTTGGTAAGAGAGGCCCTTCCTCTCATGGACAAATGTGTTGGGTTTATAATTTAAGGAATATCAAATGACCTTAATAATGTTTATCTTTTCAATGAGATGGTTATTTTGAGGATGATATTGAGTACTCCAAGTAGACTTTGAACCATGCTCTAAAAATCAAGGACCAAAAAAAGGAAAACACGTGATTTTTATTTTAGATGATGATGAGAGGGTGGATAGGAATTCAAGGAGGTGAGTTCCCCAATGGAAAACCTTCTTCCCCATATATTCATAGAGTAATAATAAGGGATAAATGAAGATTCTATGGAGGAGCTATAAAAATAATAGAAGAAGGATATTTTTAGGGACCTGCTGAAGAAAATATTGAAGGATAGAGAGAGGATCTTCATGAGTTAGGTGGGAGAGTTAAAAATGATGATAAAAGAAATAAAATTGGCTAGGTGAGAAATTTTGGGATCCTATGGGGGGAGGGAGAGGTATTTTGGTAATGAGTTTGTCTCTTCATTAGAACCTAATATGGATAATTTCTAAAAATATGACCATGTGGAGTTTTCTATGTAGAAGTAACCCATAAGTATTAAGAAGGACAAGGTCCATGCCAAGGTGAATGTTACTTAGGAGAAAGGTTATATGATATTTTAATTTTTGGAGGATATTGAAATACGAGAAGGCCTACATAAAATAACTAGGGGAAAGATCAATAAAGGGGAAGATAACAAAGATAAGATGGGCTAGCTCCCATATGGGATTCATCTTTTTTTTTCCAATTTGGTATTCTTATTTTTTTCATTATGTAGTTTATTTTTATATTTCTCTATGTGTCATTGATGCCTCTATTCTAGTTATAGTTATATTTTTGGTGGCTCTATGGGGGACTCTGATCTTTGTCATTATTATTTTTTTTTGGTTTACTTTGTTAGTTTTTTATAATGGTGTTATGTCCTTGAAGCCCACTTTTTATCTTATCTAAAAATGAGACCTTGGATGCATTGATGGGTTATTTATTTCATAAAATGTTACCACATGAAGAAACTTGTGTTAATATGACTAAATTTTAATTTGGATCATATTTTTCAATGATTTCACCAAATGAGATGATCTATTATTTTATACTCTATGACCTCTAAATTTATTTCCTATGATCTCTAAGGTTTATATAGACCCATGTAATTACTAATTCCACTTATAACTATCCACACATCCAATCAAACCCATGGATACATTAAATATATTTGTAATTTTAAATGTATATTCCAAAGTGATCCTACCATTAAATTTTAACCTATGTAAGTTATGATTGTTAATAACAATCAACTACTTTTTCTAGAATTCCTCATCATTAAAAGTAGTTATGGATATTTAGCTCATTGTGTGTTAAAAAATAACTCATACAAATAAATATCTACAAGAAGATTCTCATCATCATCCATCACAAAAAATTGGTATTATTAATACTCTTGTGAACCATGAAATAAAGAGATCTAACAAAAATCATCCTAATCAATAATTAGAATACTTATCTTTGATTTTTAAATAAAATTGTTATAATGAAGATCAAGTCAATAAAGTGATACTAAACTCCCATAGAGAATCTATCCCAAGACAAAAAGATGAATATATTAAGGTGAATCTTTTGTATATTAAAGGAATAACATATATATTTGTGAGGGTTCTTATAAAAAAGAATATAAAAGTCTTTTTCTCACCTCTCAATACAATAGGGAGCCTACTTGATAATAAAAAATATCAAACCAATCCATTATGTCAAAAAGGAGTCTACAATATACCTTGAATCTATGTAAATGTCTATATTGGTGAAACAAGTTGTTCATTTAGAACCAGAATTAAAGAAAATTGTGTCGACCTAGCACACAATCGAATCAAAAAATTAGCTTTGATAGAGCATTCACATAGCACTAGTCACCATATTTGTAAGGATAAAGTGACAATTATTGATAAATAATATTTATACATGAAAAGAAGGGTTTGTGAGACAATCAAAATTGAAAATAACTCAAATAACTTGAATAGAGATGATGTTAGGAAACTTAGGAACACATGGAAACCGGTGATTTGACTTATTAAAGAATAAATTTCTCATATAGGATTACAACTTATCACATGGGTATTATTAATTTTTAAAATTCATTATAACTATAAGGTATTTATTGATACTTTATACCCAACACATATATATTTTTTTAATATTTTCTCTCTTATTTTCTAGCTACAACAAATGTGGAAAATAATTGTTGATGTGACTGAAACCTCTACTCTTATACCACTTGTTGTAGTTCACATTAGTAGTTACCAATTAATGGATGTACTTGTTCATGTATTGAGAGTCACATATAATAAATAATAAACATTATTATATCAATTGTGGAAAATTATTTATAACATCTACATTAACTTAATGTGACTCTCTACACCTACACTACCTCTATTTTTATGTACAAAAATTATCCTATATAGGATTTACAATCAGCTTATGTTCTTATCATAGACTCTACATATCCTCTTGAGTTCTATATGATATATTTTATGGTCCCTCTCTTATCTATTTCCTTTCTCATTTAATATTCAATTCTTTTTTCATCTCTAGAATCCAAATAAATCTAAGTGATCACAATTGATACATGGCCTATCACCTCATCTATGTAAATTATGATATTTACGTTCCTTTTATCCTACTTATAAAATTCCCATTTAAAATTTTTAAGAGAACATTTTCCTTTATTTTCCATTTTTCATAACATTATATAACCCCTATTTTTAGTAACATTTATTTCAAGGTTATGTTAATCATTGCATGATGGCCACTAACTGGAAGCTTTCTTTCAAAGCTATCTAATGAGATCTTGCATTCATTGATTGTTGATTTAATGTGAAAACTATGAATTTTTGAATATTTATATGTTGTTGTGTGACTCTTTTTACATGGAAAAGGACTTCCATTTATTGGGAAATATTAATGTGAACTATAAAATGGTTTTAGTGAACAAGGTTAATGAATGGGATTGGGAAGTAGGGTTAATGAACATTATTTAGAAATGACTTATGGACAAAATAAATTAAGGACGTGATTTAAAAAAACTATTGAATAGCTTTAAATTATTTTCATATAAATGTGTCTATTATGTGCAATCATGTGTACTAAAATCATTGATAGATATACAAAATAAAACTAGGATTATTGAAAATGCATAGGGGAATTTTATGTAAATACACATGGTAGATGTAAATATAAAATTATTAACATTATGTGATAGTTAAAAATGTTCATTTTAAATATTTATGATGATTTATTAAATAAAACATTTTTTCCACTAATAAAGTAACACCTAACTAAATTTTATTGAATTATCCCACTGTATGCTTACTCAAAAACCTTAGAAAAATTCATCAAAAAAACTTCAAAACTTTTTCAAATTATTTTCATTCCTATCATACAGATAAAAATTCTTATTTATGAAATAATTGTCTATAATTAATAATATATTATGAAAAATAATACTAACTATATTTATTTATTAATAGATTATCTAGAATTAAAAAATTATTCATAAAATTATAATTTAGTGTTTGAAATGTTTGATACAATGTATCCTACAATTTTTGGTTCACGGACTACAATGAACCAATGGTATGAAAAAATGGTGTTATTAATGATATTTAAATTATTTCCACAAAAATTCATCAATTTGGTGTGACCACATGATATGTAATAATTGATAGATATGCAAAAAATGGATTATTAAAATTAACTATATTTTCTAGAAATGTAGTTGGTAGGTGTAAATCATACAATCATATCATTCAATTATACCACATATTACTGAGTCATTTTGTCAAGCAATTTTCATGTCTTTTGTATGCATCCACTTTTTATTGAATTATCCAAATAACATATAAATATTTTTTAGATTATTTTTTTATATTCTAATACTAATATATACTATTTAAGAGGATGAATTTATATTATATAAATTCATTAATTAGGTGTGATAATATGGACTTCAAGCATTGATGGATATGCCTAAAATAGGATGATTTAAAATGCATTAGATAATTTTACGTAAAAAATCTTGAAAGTGTAAAATCTAGATCATCAACTTATGAGATATTGAGCCATAATTTTTTTTTAATATTAATGATAATTGGTTAAAGACTTTATCTTTATGCTTAGTTTGTTGACACCTAATAAATCCAAACCTTAAATTTTTTATGATATCATCACATCTTGGGTTGACTCATAAATGTTGGGTAGAATCTCCTAATAACATTAAAATATTTTATAGTTTAGTTGTCTTCACTTCATATTAGTAATAATAATAATTTACTAAATGGTAATAGTAGTAACAATAATAATACATTAATATTATCAAATGACTTCTTCGAGTATTTTCATCTTCATTACTCAATGATGCCTAATCACATTTAGGCTTAGGGGTAATCCCTTTGTCACTCCTTTCTTTATTGTTTCTCCTTGGTGATTGACTTGGTCTCTTCCTACCATTTTGTACTAGGTGATTCACCAAGCCTACTCTGAATTTTGGTGGTTGAGTGCAATGACAATCACATGAACTATTGTGTTCAAGGGGACATCAATTAGGTTAGAATAGTGTGGACATTTTTAAGGCAAAAGGAATGGTAGTTAGGATAAGGTAGATCAAGGGAAGCAAA
>JARHVA010009370.1:295000-324533 GCA_037957365.1 Torreya grandis
TTATTAATCCTTCCCTAACACACAAGATCAAGTCCCAAAACTAAGGTTTGGGCCTCATCTTCATTGTTTGTCCCATCCACCATATTTTTTGGGGCCATTCTAATTAGTGATGCTATAAAATATTAGATGACATAACATTATCTAGATGCCCCTAGGTTCCCTTGAGTGGTGCCATCGAAGTTGAGTTTGAACATCCCTAGAGGTGGTTTTATATAGTAAATCCTCCTTTCATGTTTATAAATCATTCACAATGTAACCTATCCATTAATATTAAATGTTGGGTACTCAATTTCAATATACTAGAGTTAGGAACTGAAGTAATTTTTATGTACCTTGTCAAAGTGGGGCATGTGGGTGGTCTTGGGTTTATAGTGTCTATTGAGTGATTTCCATCTAAATTACCCCATTTTATTCCATTTAGTCCACATGGATAAACATTACCCATACCTCAAGGTGTCACATGGACACTTTTTTGAAGGTGTCCTCATGAGCTCAATGGGAATGGAACTTGGGTTGATGAGTAATAACTGCTTTTACCTCACCAATACACCAAGACCTTTAGCTTAACCTTCAACTATTATTTTATTAAAAGTATGTACTCAAGTATAAACTCCTATGAATTATTAATTTTTGAAAAATAAATCAACAACCAAAAATATCAAGACATGCAAGATATTATGTATATCACAAACAATAAGGTATACTTGGTATTTATTGACCAACTATATTACTAAATAATAAAACCTCAAATCTAAGTAGTGTGCCTTCAATAAACACTAAAAATATACATGTAATAAAAAATTGAATTAGAAAATAAAATTGGTCACTTTTAAGAGAAGAATAAAAGTATTTTATATCCTCATATGGCATTGACACTATTTTACCAAATTCAAAAAACTCATTTCTAATCTAATTTTTATAGCATACTCCCATATTATGTCAAACCAAGAGTCCATAACATTAATGGCCATCCATCAAAGCATAAGAGAAAAAAATATCACATGTTTTAGTTTCTAGTGGATTATTTGACATGTATTGAAAAAAATTAAGCATAATCAAGGCATGTGGATTGTTTAATAAAATACCTTAAATAACTTCAGTATAATGGATTGAAATGATTTTAATATATAACTAATGTTTTGATTAATATTTAAGGATTTCCAAATAAATGCCTCATCCCTATGTCATTTCCTGAAATACCATGGTTATAAGATATAATTTTTTATTTTTATTTTGAAAAAGAGTTAGAGAATTTGAGAAAACTCCATTAGTAGGTACAATTACCTACTACAAAACCCTTTATATAATGTGTAATCATATTTAAGGCATACAAATAATTTGTTAAAATGAAAATAAATCCACTCTCTCATCACTAGGAATATAATTTTAACCATGCATGTAAAAATTACAAAAAACATTTAAAAACACTACAAATACAAACATACTTTATTTTTGGTAACTCTAAAAAATGTCATAACTATAAATAAATTAAAGGAAACAACAACCCATGCTTTCACAAATTTTTAAAACAATGAATGAAGTGAAAATTTTTGAATTTTATTCCATATTAAAAATAATGTTAGTATCTTCATAACTATTTAAGTTATTTTAAAAAATGA
The DNA here is from genome assembly GCA_037957365.1 of Torreya grandis. Classification (NCBI taxonomy): domain Eukaryota; kingdom Viridiplantae; phylum Streptophyta; class Pinopsida; order Cupressales; family Taxaceae; genus Torreya; species Torreya grandis. The sequence continues at coordinate 296,620 of JARHVA010009370.1, forward strand.
AATAGACATGTGTCCAATATAACAAGTTCAGCATTTATATCTTTCTCTCATCCTATGTAAAAACAAGAGATTTATCATAGGTATAGATATCAATAAAAAAATAGTAGAACTACAACTCTCTTAGATGTTGTAGTTGAAAATGAATTGTTTTACATGTATTTAAAATTTAATAGGATAAACACGGAATGTGGTTTTATAAATAAAATGTATAGAAGGAATGTGGTATCATAGACTATAATGATTTTAGGGTTTTAATTATGTTCTTTAAAGTACTTTGATGAATTTCAAATAAATTCCTTGCCATTTTTTCATCTCATTGCATGGCATGGTTGTAATATATGTGAAAACTAATTATAGATCTCAATGGAAATGTTATATTCATATATCTAAAAAAATTAAGTAAAAGGTTCCATATAAGGTACTATTTCAATAAATAATTTTTTAAAATAAACACAAGAAAAAAACATTCTACAAAACTAAATTCCAAGTATGGCTTTGAAAATGGTCAAACAATATAATTTATGCACATCCCTAGGTACAATATAAAAAATATAGATAAGAAAAACCTTATTATCATATGATCCTAAATATGGTTTTCCCTGTCAAAACATTATCATCATAGGATCTAGGGAAATGCCAAGATATTTGGGTGGTGATATAAAATTTTGATAAACCATATTGGCTAGGCTGATATAGTCTAGGGTAGTATGAATAAAATAACTATATTGGCTAGGTTAAGTTATTTTGGTGTAATAGGACTATAATGAACTATATACTCTAGGTTGATATAGTTAGATGAAATATGCATAACTATATCAATACATTTTGTATCACATCTAGTGTAGTTAGATAAAATAGGAAGGAATCTATCATCACATTTTAGGTAATGGCTGATAGAATTGGATCAAATATGAAGGATTGTATTGGCACATTTTATGTCATGGATAGTAAAATTGAGTGAACACAGTCGTAATAGAATAGTACTAGATTGTTCAATATTGTTGGAAATAAGTTATTGAGTAGAGATTTGAGTGGGTTTGAATAGGTCAAAACTAAAATTAGACTAGTATGATATGTTTCAAATTTATTCATATAAGCTTAAGGATGATAATCACTTATAATTCATATGGTGGTATGCATTTGAATTATGTGTTCTTTATAAGATGATGAGTTGAAAAATATTAGTTGAATGTGAGATGAGGTTTGAAGACTTATTATTCTAAGGCATTTTAAGGATGAGGTAGAGGGTGGGTAGACTTAAATGAAACCATGCTCATTATTTATTTATTTGTAGTGTGGATTGATAAATATGGGAGAATTATAAGGTGGATTTACATCCATATCATAAATGTCATGAATGAGAACATTATCTATCATTTTTATCATGTTAGGGTATTCACCATCATCAAATTCATCATCATAGATGGAAAAAATCATGGTATTAATTTTTAACCATATGAAAAGTTGAGGTGTGATAAGTAAGATATTCAAGGGATTGTCATAAATTAGAGGGCCATAATGATAATTTTTAATCCCACTATAAGTGTCATAATTAACATATTCACTTTAGGAATAAGGATTTTTAAGGTCATGGAGGAGAAGATAATCATGGTAATCTCCATAAATGTTAGGGGTATCAAAAATTATATCATTGAGATCATCATAGGGATCATCATAAATGGGAAGACCATATTTATAATTAGGATCATAACCCTATATAGGTGTTGTAATTAGGGTCATCACCCTAGTAATAAGGATCATCTTAAGTGTGAAGATCATCATTGGGATCCTCAGCCATGATAAAATGTGTAGAATAATTACACCATAAGGAGTTGCCTTCGATGGTTATCATATAAGGTAGAAAGGAGTGACCAATGAAAAATTGGAATGAGTTGAGTCTTAAAAAAAATATTCTAAGAGGTGTTACCATGATGATGATATATAATAATATAATATGGAATAAGGATGGTCACATGAAATAGATGGTATTGAAAAGGCCCATATAGTTAATTACTATATCTGAAAGATGAATTGTATCAGTTTGGTTAATATGGTTGGGTGAAAAAAATAAAATGTATTGGTTTGGCCAATATTATTTAGATATTAATTAAAATAAATAAACTATATTAGGGTGGCTAATACCATTTTATTAAAATGTGGTATTAAAGGTTTTTGGGTAAAATTACTATATTAGGCTAGTTGATATAGTAGGAAATATACTAGGTTAAATTAGTTGATGTAGTTGGACAATGTTTTTCGACTATATAAATTTAGTTGATGCTATTAGATTGACACACAAAAATGTATCAAGCTAGTCAATGTAGTTTTCAAACAACACATAGTGGTCTCAGATGGCTGATATAGCTTGAAAATAGGAAAACTAAAATTTGAATAACCAAAAAAAAAATTATGTAGGTAAATTAAGAAGGTTGTGCTTAAATTTTAGGAACTTATATATAGTAATCTTAGGCATAAATAGTGAACATGGACAAAAGGAAAATAACTATGGGGTATTCCACCATCCCATAGATGCATTATGTCATCTCTAAGGCATAATGAGAGTAACTTCCTAGGACTAACCACTTACTAGTGCACTACAAAATCAAATAGTTGAGAAGATACCAAAAGGCCAAAAAATAATCTAGGAATTTCTATGTAATATGAGGTACGTGAAAACTAAAGTTTGTATATAGTGTTTTCTAATGGATGAGTATTAGGGAATTAACCCTCACACCATGGCTTAGGTAAAATTGATAACAACTTGTCCCAAAATGATGGTTATTATTACTTTTATAAATACCAAAACATAGTTTCTAATAAGATAAGTCAAAAAAATATGCAAATGATATAAGTTAAAAGCTAAATTTTTATCATGTAATAATTTAAGAAAGTAAACTAAAGGGTATCAGATTGGTCGATACAATAAAAAATATAAATTGATTAAATATAACTATATTAGGCTAGTTGATACAGTTAGAAACACACACAATAGTATTTGGTTAGACTATATATTCAAGAAACATGAAAAATGATATCGGTTTAGATAATATAGTTAGAATATGGACATGAAATGGTATTGGTCTAGTTGATACCATTACTAAAAATATTGAATGGTATTGGGTTGGTTGATACAATTGGACTCAAATGTGTATGATGGTTTATAATATATTACTAAGGATATAAAGGGACAGACATGAAACTAATCCAACCAAATGTGGGATAAGTTTAAAATTATGTTCACTAGAATGTATGCATAGGATAGAATGACCTAAAAATATCCTACTTATCTCAATAGACTCTGACTTGAATAAGGACAATCAATTAAAGTTGATATATACTTAGAATAACATGTACGGAATAATTATATCCATACATATTATTAGAGGGTAACATACAACTCAAATTTCAAGAGGAAAGGGTTAGAAATCCTAAACCCATGTCATCTAGATATATATCTTATGATACCTCAACAAATAAAAATTATTATAATTATGATTATAAAGATGAAAGTAGAGTAAATGATTGTAAGTCGTTAAAATTAAATTAAATGACGGATAAGTGATTGAAAATAAGGTAAGGTTAAATGATAATAAAAAATAGGGTGTATGAAATATAAGGTGATAAATGGAAGGCCTAAATAATCCCATATTTGTACCATCTTATTTGGTATAAGGAAGATCCTAAGAAAACATATAATCTACTAAGTAAATGAAAGAGTGCAAGGATATAAATAACTACCTTTGGATAGACCCATCGATGCTTCAATTTATCCCTTTGGCTAAAGTGTATCTTTTTAAGATATTTTTGTAGGTTTAAGACCTTAATTGGTTAGATGAAGATATGGATATCCTTATTAGAAATTCCCAATGTCTTGTCTTATTGAACTTCAATGACACCAAAAGATAAGACCTCCAAGATAAGGTTATAAATCTATAACTCTCTTAAATTCTTCCTCAGGATATGAATATGAGTGATACAATTTTGTATTAATGTGTTATATCATCTTAGGAATGAAATATGACACCTATATATATTTTAAAAATACCCAAAACTAATGCTAAAATCTTTGCTAATAATACTGACTAGAGTGATATAGTTGGAAGATTTCAGCTACAATATTATGGTATCATCCATGTTGATATAGTAAAAATTTCATAAAACACATTTAGAACTATATTTGGATGTCTAATATAGTACATGAAAGATATAGACATAAAATAGATTCCATCAACAAGATCGATACGGTAGGCTATAGAGAAGCTAATATTTATGGATAGAAAGTAGATAGAGAGGAATGATAGATATAGAATTATAATATGTAAAAATGATAGTATTGGTGACATAATAGTATATTATGGAAACATATCTCATAAATTAAAATGAGTCAAAACCACCCCATCTTAGTGCATCTTTTAAGGCATGTACTCAAGGATATTGATGCATCAACAAGCTAACATAAGAGAAAGTATTAGTAAAGTGATAAAGTTAAAAATATTAGGTGTACACATTGATATATTATGAGACCAATTATACTAAGGTTGATCATGATTGTCTCACCATCTAATTCTTTACCAAAAATATTCAACACTATAATATTTATAAGACTATCTATGTCTTAGTACATTAAAAACCTCTCTACCATTATATTTCTAAGGATTTATTTTGTTGAAATTATATTAGTAAATAGATGACCATATTGATGTATTTTGAACTTAGGATCATTACCCATAAATTTTTCAAATGCAAATAGATCTCAAAAAAATTGTTGTTTCACCTAAACTAGTTTATTGACACATCCAAAATACTCTTCTAGATAAATATGTCCACTTGATCTAAGTCATTAATAAATTCATTAAACTTAAAGATTAATTTAATAATTTCACATTTGATCTCTAGACTTAGGCCCTCAAATGACCTAGAATTATAGTCTATAATCCTAAAACCTCTAACTGATACATTCTATAAGAATTTCTTGAGTTCAACATCAATTTTCATGAGGATACTTAGACATTCCATTTTTGTGGAGCCAAGAAGCTTCAAGGAGATAGGGTATGATGTGTTTTATCTGATCCTTTTTGAAATATCATTCATTTAAATTTTTATTGAAATTTAATGTTACCAATAATATTTTTGAGTATCAAGCTCTCATCTTAAGATTCGAGTGACCATAATGTATACATATCCTACATAAATAATTTAGGTGATCAATAAATTATATGTCACCAAGTTAATGGCATATACCAATTCAAAATTGAGAAACTTGTAATATATCATGAACTTCCTATCACTATTTTTAAATATTTTGAATATTTTATTATTGTGACAATCCCACAAGAGAAAAATATTATCACAAACTATTTTACCTCCCAATATTACCTTTTTTACCCTCATCAAGTGCTACATGGTACACAAATACTTATCCACATTTATAAATATCTATGTAATTTGTATCCTAATGATGATTATCATATTCACCATATTCAATCAATTATAATATTTTGGTCTAAATACATCAGCCAATTCATTGACATCAAAATTACACTCCAAAGTCGATTCTTGTTATAATAATAGGCTCTATATGCAAACATATATATTTTTATTAATATAACATCTTTTATTATAATAATTCATGCTCTTTTATGTTACCTAAGAGTTAATTCCTTATATTTTTTAGAAAATGCATGGGGGAATTTATGATGGGTATTGTAATAGACACACTACAACATGAAAATGTATATGTATGGGTTATAATTGACCTACCCTTGAGAATGATGCCATCAATTTTGTTAATAAACTAAATATTTGATATATCCATGATAATATTATTGATTCTCTAATGGTTGAGATTAAAAAACTTGAATCTCCCTAGCCATTCTCTATGTTGGGTTTATATCTCATTAGCAAGTTTACTAAATTTCAAGATGGAAATGTCTAATGGATTCATCTAACTTGATGGATTCATTTAATAGAATTTTTATTATTTATTTACATAAAGGTTGTCTTGTCTACTTGTGAACCATCTATGTGTGATATTTTGAGGGACATATATAAATGAAATTACATAAACATGTATCCTTATCTTTGAAACTAAAAGTCCACATTTGACACTAGATTAGTATTGAAAATGGTGAATTTTTTTTATCAAGCTAACTCCAATCACTCCCTAGTGAATGGTTAAGTATTTCATACATATCCAATAATTTTAGGAGGGAAGTCAAAATTCATGTTATCTATTTTAGGTGTATGTGTGTAATATTTCCCTTTAAATCAATGAAACCTATGATATATCTTTTAATAATTGAAAAATTACAAATTTGGTTGGGCATTGAGTTACTTTATATTGGGCTAATAGCTACCTCTTGTGACTAATGGTTTAATTTAAAATAATAAGGTAGTTACTTTGAATGTGAGAAATGTGTATAATAGGTTTTCTTTCCAAATGATAGATATGAATATGCTTATGCCTATTGAGTATTTATATGGGACACTTTCGGTACTTTCTCACACCACCAACATGTGAAATTTATAGGCCAACCCATAAGAAGGATTTGAATTTAAAAACTACATTTAATTTGGTGAAGGATGAGTTTATTAGATTTTGATGAGTCTAAAATTATTTAATAGTGTAATTCACATGTTTTTTTATTAAGGTAGGAATAAATTTATGATGATATAGAGATAGTTTTAGTTTTATTTTGAATATCTTACATACAAACTAGGGAATTCTTATATGTGATTGATACCAAATAGAGAATGTTATATCCCTAAAAATCATGTATATGTGAGAGTAGGATGAGTAAAATCCATGTGTGTTTTCAAAAATCTTGTAAGGTGAAGGTAAGTCAAAATTGGTATTTCCAAGTACCTAATACCATATTTTCATGTTTACAAATGGTCCCCTTTTATTCTAATATTGAAATTAAATACAATGATATATTAAAAGGATGAATAAATGTCCTAACTATTTACAACACGCTTTGCCTTTGGGATGAGGATCTGATTATGTAACTTCTTCAAATAACTTGTAATGGATGTGCAAAAAATCATTTTCCATGTATGACATCTAAAATGATATTGAAACTTATAGAGAAAGAAAGGAATACAACTGTAAGTAGGTGAACCACATTTTCATATCTAATATCAATGGAGATGATTATTCTTTATTGAAGCACTAGATAAATATAATTTATTTTTGAATCAATTAGATAATTTTGGGGTTAGAATGACACAAATGTATGTACTATAGGAATTTCCTAGGTTAGGAAGATAAATTCACTCACCCTCATTGAAGGGGGAGTAATCCCTAGGTCATTAAACATCATTGAACCCAAATAATAATACTAATGTAATTGAGATTTAACCTAAGATGATAGGTGGGAACTACATATTGCTCTTATGGAGAAAGTTCTAAGATATTGAGGGTGATAAACCTCAATCACATTACTCATTTAATGTAATCAATTGTTACATACAAGATTTTATATTCAAATTACTCAATTATAGGTACCATTGATAATAACAATAGAAAACTATTATATAGTGTGTGCATGAAAAAGTCTTTGCTTAATAATCATATCTAATTAGTGTCAAATTTATATATAATTTTATCCATATATATAATAATTATCCTAAATATGAAAAATTTAAAAACCTATAACTCATGTTACTCAAATATGTGTGAATATCCCCCAAAAATATGTCTAAATCTATAAATATCTAAAAACCTATAGCTTATGTTTCTATAAATTGTGTTTCAATTTGAAAATATCTAAAAAATTGTAAATTATGTTCCTATAAAATGTGTTTAAATCCAAAAATATATGAAAAACTTACAACTATGTTCTTATAAATGTGCTTTAATATGAAAATATATGTCCCATATCTAAATAAAACTAATAATTTCAATCACTCTTAACAAGAAAAAACTAGATCTAAATTTTTAATTTAATTAAGTGATAATTTTTTATGGTTTATAAAGTTTTTGGTTAAATGACTAATTGGTAGAAGCTTCATAATATATTGGTAGAAATTTACTAGAGCAAAATGTTTTCTTACATAAAGTGATGGATATGAAGGTTTTGGTCAGTCTTTGGTTGAATGACTAATTTATATAATATTTACAATAGAGTAGTATAATAATTTTAGTGGTTTATCTTCCTTGAAATGACCTAAGTATATTTTTATTGAGTTGATCCTTTGTTATACTATTACTATATTTAGCTATAATAGTTTTATAATCACAAGGTTACCAATGATTGGAGTTTGGACTAGCTAGATATATGTGTTTCCTTAAAATTTTTGAGTCTTGTGGCTAGATCAGCTATGGAAGATGTTGTTTTGAAAATAAGTTATTTAATCTAGGTTGATTTCTCTTATTTTATCTCTATTTTATCTTATAAGAAGGGTGGAAGGATGAATAACAATCTATTTTTTGAAAATTTTGTTGGGTAAGGAAAATAGATCATGATTTTCACATACCCTGAGTAAAGGATTAAATGGTTTTCATAAATACATGAAAAGGCACTTCATATTGTGATGGATGATCAATTTTTTCATTTTAAATATCTTGTTGAAGGAGTCTTGGTTACACCTCCAATCATTTATTTCATCTTGAGGGGAGAGCACTTCATATGGAGGATTGGGATTTTTTCTTTGTAATTATCTTTAATATTGATACTCTTGTTATAGATTTTATCTATACTATAAGTGTTTTTTTATAGTTTTTATGATGGTTTTATTGTGTTTTATTCTCTCTCATTTAGGTTGGAGGAAGGCTAGATACATTGTTGGTTTCTAGTCTTTGTTTGAAATTCATATTGGGAGGGGATATTTCAAGTTGAATTTTTACTTACCTTGTGCAAAAGATTATTTATGTTTACATTTAATATGTGACAAACTTATGATTATTTCATACCCTATAATTTATTCATGGGTTTTGGGTGATGTTTTTCCCAACTATTACCCTAGGAAGAAGAATGATGGTAAGAAAGTTTTAAGCAAATTATTTAATGTTGAGACAAGGTTATTTCATGATGGGCTAAAGGTTGTCACTCTATTCCAAGATTTTGTTATATTATTGCAGGACAAGTTGTCTAACATTGAGCTTTGAATAGTTTTAATTGTTTGTTTTCTCTAACATTACATTAAGTATGTCCAAGTTTACTTCACCATGGTTTACAAATGTGTAAACCTACTTTATTCAACATCACACTATTTAGATTCAGCCTAAGTCTCATTAGAGAGATCCTTTATTATGACCCTAACTATACTTGGTGACCTTGTCTCATGGATAACCCTTGAATAATAGCTATTTATTTGTTTCCCTAAAGCTAATTTGATGTTTTGGTTTCACTAGGTTGGTTCCATTGGTCATTTAATTGCTAAGATTTATGGATGTTCCAAAGATGTAGCTGGAATTAGTCCTTTATTTTTCTTATTTATTGTATCTTTATGTTCTATTTTAGAGGTTGGGGAACCTATTTTCAAAAAACTCATTATTTGACTGTAAAGGTTATGAGACCTATCTTCATAACCCTCTCTTTATCTAGTTCATACCCCTGATTTACCAAAACTATTTTTCCCACATCTAATAAAAACTCATTGAATCTTGTAATCTATGCCAAAAATATGCTTTTTTCATGGAGGATTGAATATATTTCACAAGCACACTAATATTCTCTATTTTTTAGTAGAGGGTTGTATTTTATGAATTATTCATCTAAAACAAAAGATTTAATGACATCATGTTATGTAAACATATGTAATCATGAAAAATCATGGGGAACATGTGGATAGTATGTCATCATAGTAATGAATAAGCATCCAAACATAAATGAGACATGTAGTTCAAGACATACAAGTGGCATGTCAATATATATATATATAATGACTAGGCATAAAGTAGTAATAATCATTGATATAAGTATTAAATAATGTACTAAACATGAAGGTGCATGATGTGAATAATAGAACTACACACAAATAGGGAGGTGCATGATATGTATCATGACACAAAAAACTTAGTAAAGCCAACAAGCTCAACATATAATACTAGATTTATCGACTCATAATAATACAATCCCATGGCCATGATGCAGATAATATAAGAATATAAAATAACATTCAATGTAACAAAAATCCAAGGGCCACACATAAATAAAAATCAAATGGCATATAATTCCAAGGGCCACATACAAATAAAGATATATATAATGATACACTCCATCACATAATATCATGTATTAAATACTAAGTGAATAAGTATAATCATTGATTAGCCTGTTGAAAATGGAATAACATCAATGAAGAATAAAACAAGTGAAAGTAGTCTACATTATCAATCTTCATCAATGTCATATCATATTAAAGTATCATATCCATGAAATTTAAAATTATATAAAATATAGATAATAGAGAGACATGTAAAAAATAAATTTAGGTCAAAAATATAAATAAAAAGGTCATATAAGTATATAATTGTAATAATGTAACCTATGAAGTGAGATTCCTTTAGCATTTGGATGGTCCTTAAGTATAGTGATGTCCTACATATATGCTTCCATGTATAATGTGTATCATTTATGTCATGCATATCACTAATATATGCCATGAAATGCATGTGCATATTTAAAAAGATGTGTAATATACTAACATATGATATATAACATCAATGATAATGGAAACTAACAAACATGCCATGCTTAGGTCATATTTTTTATTTTTGGATTTTATTTTTATTTTATTTATATTTACTTAATATTTGAAATTTTGACATACATCAATATAGGAAATAAATTCCATGTAGAAATGATTGAAATTTATAACAATGAGAGGGATCATAAAACCCCATAATATCTATGAAGGCATAATGTCCACCAAATGTGATAGCATGGTGATGTGGAGAAATCATAAAGACAAGAAATGTTCCCCCACTATAATTTTTAATTTTAAACTCATGAATCAAAAGATTATGCAAGATGTGGTGTGGTATGAGGAGGGATAAATTTCAAAGTATTCAATATGTAGTAGTGATAATTTAGCATGTTACAAATTATGTGCTCTAGAATTATATAACTATGGAATATGTATACTCATAAGGTATATGTTATGGATGTCCAAATTAGACATAAAATTGACTGGAAAAGGTCAAACCATAATAATAGATAATACCATAATAATAAATTATCATAAGGTAGATGTTACAAATCCCAAAATGAACATGTAATTCCTCAATAATATTGTTATAGAGATTATGGATAGATATTCCTTCACTTAGTTATATCTTATTTAATAATCAATAAGGATGTAGCTAATAAAATATATTTATTTATACTTTCCATCTTTATCTTGTTAGACCAATATGTAGGCAAGAGAAATCCTAGCTTCCCAAAAATATAGTATGAGAGGTCTATGACACTTAAGTTCCATGAGATTTCGTGGAACCATGAGAAACTTCTTTATATAGTCAAATATTTGGGTATTTTTAGGTGTATGTTATACCACACTCCTAAATAAAAAAAATTATGAGATGGATGGTGTAATTAAGTTTATGGAAAAATATTAAAACTTACCCAAATTCCCCAAGAATGATATTATTCTTGATTCATCAATGGGTGGGTCATATCAATAATGGCATAAATTATAGTGGCATATATATCAACCTTGTGATTATGAATGATGTATATAATAGTATTTCCACCTTAAACCCCAAACCTGATTTTTTATAGATTAAGTGTGACATTTTACATAGTGAGAAAGGCGAGAATCACACATATGACTTAAATGTGATTATCTATTTATTAACCTTTACCAGAATGTCATCTAGTTATACCTCCATGTATTTATGAATAAGGTCTTATAAAATATGAGTCTTGGCCCTCTAATATGTTGCAAAATGTTTTTAAACTCTAAAAGTTATGAAAACATAACATAAGGTCCCCCACGGGATAGTGAAAAATGTCTTACTCTGATCCTCTTATAAAATGTGAATTTTATTGTAGCTAGAGAAACCATCCATGAGAGATAATAACTCATATCTAGTTTTGGCATCTATGATAACATATATGGAGCATAATGGAAACTCATATATAGGTAAAACCTTACTTATTTCCTAAAAAATGATGCATATTCTAATTTTCATGTTATTTTTTAGGATGAAGACTATGTTGGATAGCCACAACATGTAGAACATGGGATTAATGAACCCTACCTTGAGGAGTTTGATGACCTCCTCTTTAACCAATAACATGTTTTTTGTTTTTAAAATTCTATGTTTTTCTAATGGCCTTTACATCAAGTTTGGTTACCAAATTTTGGACTATCATATCAAGGTTAAAACCCTCTTGTTTAAAAATGTAATGGGAAAGGATTTATAAATTTAGGTTAATAAATTATTATGGTCTTATATCTATTTTGGGGAGATGGAATGTTTAACCTTTATAATGTTTAATTTTTCATCTATAGTGATATTGATGTTTATGGTTATTTAAATTATTTTGAAGTAAGATGGAAGTCAAAAGGCTCATAATCTAATTCAGAAAAACGAAGTCTTCATTGGGAGATTTTTAGTCATAAATTTCATAATAGGAGTCTTATTTTTCAATCCTGAGAGGGGACAAAGGATGAGGGATGAGAGAAATCCCCTTTTTATGATGGGAGTTTTGAAGATCATCATAAGCCTTTAAAAAATATATGATTACCTCATCATTCTTGATGAAATACAAGATGAGAGGCTCACCCTAATTTTTCACATGATATAGGGATTTCATCATGTAACATCCTTTAAATTGGTGGTTGAGGCCTTAGGGAAAAAAAAAATATTTGAGAGTAGAACAAGGCTACCAAAATTATAGAGTATAATTGATGGACATGTGTGTAAACTACACTCTTTTGTATATTGTATACATTTTTGTATGTATTAATCCCTTGTACCATAGAAATAGGCTTTATAATGTGAAGAGTCTTTCCTTTATATATATAAAAAGGTTTAAATATGAAGTGACAATACTGTGTAAAACTCTATATAGATATATTAATATACAATTCTGAAATGGTTACCCTTTTATGTATTTTATGATTGTTATGTGTAAGTGATGCTATGTCTTCTAAATATGTTAGTAATGTAGATTATAGTGATGGTTTTGTATTTAATAAGTTTTAATTTCCTACATAATTTATTTTATTTTAGTTAATATATTGATAGGTTTAATCTAAATTTTAGTATATTGATTTATTTTTTCATTTATTACATGATTATCCCTGTATTATCATGTTCCGAAGGGTTTTCTAAGAACCTCTACTAACAAGGATGTGGTGAAAATGGAATATATAGTTAAATCATGTTAATATGGCTACTAGGTACAATATATATGGAGAGATAGTTAGATGAAAGGATCCAAAAAAATTTAGAAGTAAAAATAATTGGGAAGACTACAAAATAAGTTATTCATGACTATATACAAAGAGAAATTTATGAAATATTTTGATGGGAATTGCCTAGGACAATAGATGTGTGGTTATTTAGATTGTATTATTATTATTTTCATCTAATAAGGATGTAATTTATAGTTTGGATAGAATACTATTTAGATAACCTAAAAAATCTAGATATAGATTACACCCATGTGGTAGATCATTCGACCAAGACTACCACTGATGGTTACATCAAATAATTTTATCTACAAGGGTATTTGGATTTTGAATCTATGAAATACTTGTTTGTGAGATGAATCAAAGGAAATTTTCTTCAAAAAATATATAATTTAATCAATATGTTGGTTTTTAAAAAGGCCATGGTGCCTACCCCTACCAACATAGGAACTAATTAGAGGAACTTGAACCTACACCCAAAATATGGATAACGTAGAGTTAGAGTGAGAAGAATTCTTTTGGATTGGAAAGAGAATTGTGACAACAATAAAATATTTAATAAATAATATAATCTAAATTTAACTATGGATAAGAGTAGGAATAAAATAGATTATGTTGAGAGGGGAGCCCAAAGAGAAGCTTACTATAGAAGTTAGAGAAATTGGATAATGTGGGGACTATGTAGAGAAAGGAATGGAAGGGCCCAAGAAGGAAGAAGACAAAAATTGGGATAAAGAGGATATGGATAAAAATGGAGAGAAAGAGTAAATTAGGATAGTAGTAAAGCATTTAGAAGATAAGAGTATATCGTAATTACAAGGAAGGATATTATTTGGAATAAGGAAGGATTATTCTTTGGAGGAAGTTATGTGCAATTTTAGAAATATCATAGATTAAATATTGTAGACATAAGAAGTTGAAGACAAAGATAATTAATTTCAAGAGTATGCATTCCTCAAGCCCAATTTATCATTTGAATAAATAAATTAAAGTGTATGGAAGGGACATATATAAATTAGTTTGAATAATCTAAAGATAAATTTGGTAAAATTAGTGTATAAACTAATAAATCAATAGACAAGAATAGGTTAGATTCACTTTCAAAACTAGTCTTAAGACACTTATAAGAACTAGTGCACATAATCCCATAATAGAAGTTGAAAGTGTGCCAAAAATGGAATTAAATGTGGTCATTTTTATTAATTTAACTCATGCAATGGGTTTTCTGACCCTAAAAAATATTTATTAACATGTGATATGAAATGGAAGGTTAAGGGAGTGACTGCTAAAGATGTGAAGAAGTGAAAACTCATAGGAGCCTTAACAGGTCAAGCTATAGAGTTCATTTGTAAAAGGGATGTTAACTCCATAGGTATTTAACAAGTTAAGTATTAGTTAATCACATAATTTAGTATTAATAAGTGTTCAAGTTAGACCATTAAGGATATTAAGGATATTTATTATCAAATTGAAGAATCGGTATGTGAATATGATAAAAAAAATTAAGATGTAATGAACAAGATTGATTTTATCATGTAAGACAAAAATAACATTATTTAGTTTATATAAGGACTATGATCAAGAATTAGATTTTATATTGTGGAATAATAATTTTTAACTAATGTTAATGCTTGATCAGTTGTGATCTAGGTAGAATAAATTGAAGATTATGGATATGTTCCATCAACTAGTTCTAAAATTCATATGAAGACATATTATTTTATTCGAAAGATGGATGAGATTCATGAGAGAAATAATAAAAGTTAGGTCTATGGTGTATGGAGTTTGGTAAGGAAGAACATCATAGGAATGATTTTCCTAAAATCAAAACTCAATTCTATGATATATGCAGAGTAGTAGGAAATACAACTTCAAAGTGCCATTTACTACAAGAATATATTCAAAAACTATAGAACTTGTATTTTAATTTTTATATGTTTAAACATGATGAGAAAAATTACCATGATCTATATGAATTAAAATAATATATCACCAAGAATGTCTTCTTAGTCATAGCACAATATATACCTAATATGAAATAGGAGATTACAGGCCCAAAGGTGGAAATGGCTAGTGTGATATAAGGTGGTCTTAGGTGGGTACCTTCATCACCTCAATATAAATTCCAAGGTCTAGCTAGATGGATGATATTGTATCTATAGTATAAATATCATCCCTCATGGAACACTTCAAGACCTTAAGATTAACAATAAAATTGGGATTAAATGTCACCTCAATGGTAGTATGGTGGATATGATGCACAATAATAATAATCAATGGATTTGAGGAGGATAATCACAATGTTGTTTTTTTCAAAAAAAATGATTAGGATATAGGGGAGGATACCATGGGGGATATTAGGAAGGTTTATATAATGATAACCGAAAAACATGTCAGCTAATCTAGTGTTATCTATGTGGTGATTATAACCACTTTGCATGAAACTATTTGACTAATCCTCAAAGATAAATTTATTACATATATTATAGAGTTTTAGTACAACATCATATTTAATATTTTCCATTATTTAATAAAAATAAAGGAAATAAAATCCTATGTGAAATTTAAATATGATAAATTCACAACCTAGGGAGAATGTATTCATGTAAGAAGTCACTAAGAAATAGTACACAAAGAAAGGATTGCCACCATTAGTGATGCCACTATATAAAATAATTGGGAAGGTCCAATAGGATAGTGTCCTAATATTTTAAGAGAAAAAAGTTTGATTTATCAAGTGGCACAAGTCCTAAAAAACATATAAAAACATAATTCGTCAAAATGGGATGCTATAACTATTGATGCACAAATGTATGGGTAGATTATGTGCATAATGTGATATGAAGGAGTATCGACAACATTAAAAAATTTATTAAAACTATTGAGCACCCTATGAAATGAATATATTTAAAAAAACATTACAAATATGTTTCATAATTTTTTCAAGTGCACACAATGAGGGAAACAACATATTGACAAGGTGGTATGGTATGTAAAAACTAAAAAAGCCTTGGGATGTTGAATCTAGAATGGATATTAAACTTGTAGGGTATAAGGTAACTAATGTTTTATTTGACTATGGGAGTATAGTAAATATGATGCCTAGATTAATATGGGAGGTTATTGGTTGAACAAATCTGAGCTATAATTTGGTTATTCTTAGTCTCATAGACTATGGAAGAGTAGAACCAATTAGATGACTATAAAATATAGAAATCAAGGTTTTTGACTTAATAATGTGAGGATATTTTGAGGTAATTGACATGAAAATAGATTATATTCATTGTATTACTTTGATTGGTAAGAATTGGGCTTATGATGGTCAAATGATTTATAATATGGTGTAAAAATTGGGAGGCACACCAAGGATATAAGATAATTGTGATACCTTGGAATAAGTTTGAGCATAAACCATATGTTATTCCTAAATAACCTAAATCACCTTATGTGTATGAGGATAATAGTTGGTTCAAGGTGAATGCAGATAACAAACAAAATTCTCTATGAATAGTGGAATACCAGTTCTTCAATCCTCAGCTAGCATGTCAAGTATAATCATATCTAACTGAATGGTTTGTGTATAGACTAATTATAACAAAGTCACCTTCATACCAATTTTAGATTCAAGAATGTAGGTTTCCTTCTATGTGATCATCAAATCAATCTAAGTTATATTTATTATATAATATAGGTTCAATTTCTACGGAATACACAGGGCCTAATCTATAAGGTACTTTACCTTGGGAAGTGACATCTTTGGTAAGTGGATATTTAGATACACATATATTCAATTGGGTTCATGGAGATCATGAGGTGGAATTATTATAAATTTTGTTTTCCACTGAATGACAAATACCACAATACTTTGAAAATGAGGGTCTCAATTAATTTATCTTCTAATTAGATCAGAATGTACTTAATGGGGAGTAGAGAATCAATGCACTCAATTATGTGTTAAAAAATTTGTTATGATATGGTGGACAATTCATAGAAAAACTTAGTTACCATGGGATGAATCGTGTAAATTAATAAAAGCATGGTTTTATCTACCTATCACTATTATAACATATTGACCATTATTTCAACATGGATAGTGTCTAGAGTTACATATACATAAGTGCATATACATATGGTATATGGTAGATATAGAACCTAAGTAATGGGTTCATGTTCTTAGATACAATTTGGCTATACTTATAATTTTTTGGTATACTCATCAAGAACATAGGCAATAAAATAAAACTTGGGCATAGGTTCAAAAATAATATATCTAAATGTTTGGTTTTTAAGATCAATTTCATGTAGTACATATTTATTTTAAAAAAATTAAAATGCTTCTATGTCTTGGGTGAGATAAAGACCTAATTATTGTGACATAATTATCATTACATCAAGAAGTAGTATACAATGTAAATACAATGATACAAAATTATAAGGATAGTAAAAATAAAGACAAGTTTATTATATAACCTTGTAATAATATCCAAGATCAGCTGATAGAGTCTAGTGATAATGATGAGGATTTGGATTTAAATGTATTCTTAAATTTATAATGAGAAACTAAGCCACCAAAATTTCAAATCATATAATAAATTGAGGAAGAGAAGCCATGAAATTTTAATATTCTAGAATAGGAAGGATAGAGAACTTTAGATGAATCCATTCCTAGTGAATCTAATAGGATATATAAGGATCCACTGAAGAAAATTGTTGAGAATATTAAAATAGAGTATGTGCCAAAGCTTGTGCTTTGGGATATTACTAGACATATAATGATATTTTAAAAAGGTTACAATGGTTGAGGGACTATTAGGATGTTTTTCCCACTAAATTCATAGAGGGGAAAGGGTAGATCCATCATTGGGGGAGATGCACATTGAACTCAAAGAGTGCACACAACCTATCAATAATCACCCATATAGATTGACTCCCAACATGAAATTAAAGGTGAAGGCTAAGTTAAATCACATTAATAAAGCAAGTATATTTTATCAATTCACAAAGGTAGTTGGGTTAGTCCTATGGTTGTACATCCTAAAAATTTAAGTGGGATAAGGGTATATGGAGATTATTGTGTGTTGAATTATGCTTGCATTAATGACCCATTTATGATACCTATCATTGATAAGGTTTTGGAATAGTTATAGGACATGAAGTATATTCCTTTACATATGGATTTAAAAGCTATCATAAAATTCCCATCATAAAGCAAGATTAGGCCAAAACAATGTTTTCAATTGAATGGGGATATTTTTCATATAATGTAATTTCATTTAGTCTAAAGAATGCTCTAGCTATATTTTTTAGGGCTACAGTGTCTACTTTCAAGAATTTTATTCATGATTTACTTAAAGTTTTTTTAAATGATTAGGCTATATTTTATTTGTTCAAATACCACTTGTCTAAATTATGTCCAATGTTAGATTGCTAAAAAGCTCTATGAATTGTATTAAATTTAAAAATCACTTATTTTTAACACCATTCAGTGTTTTATTGGGGCATGCAATTTATAGTGAAGTATTTTTGGTTGATCAATCCAAAATTACAATCATAGTAGGAATGCCACTTCCAAATAGCTATATAAGTATGATAATTTACGGATCATATAGGTTACTAATAAAATTTATCAAAATCTATGTAGCTACATGTATGCCCTTAGATAAATTACTACACAAGGATATGAGGTTTTAATTGACATAAGAATGTCAATAAACATTTCTTGAACTGAAGTAAAGGTTAGTTACAACTCCCATACTGGTCTTTCTTGACTAGACTAATCCATTTTATGTTCATGTAGATGCTTCAATTATTACATTGGGAAATCCTTTAACATAACTAAGAGATGGTGTAATGGACCATCCTATTCATTTTTCAAGAATTTTTTTTTTATCTATAGAAAATAATTATACTAGCATATAATACAAAGCACTAGAAATGGTGTTCACACTACAGAAGTTTAGGCATTATTTTCTTGATACACCCTTTAAGCTCTTTAGTGATCATCAAGCCTTATGATACTTGGCTAATAATCATATGCTAGGTCAAAGGATATATAGGTGGTTAATGTTATTAAAAAAATTCTAGTTTAATATCAATGTTAAACTTGGATGAGAGAATGTGGGACCCAACCACTTGAGTAGGATACAAAATGTTAAACTTGAAGAGTTGCAAGATGAATCATCAGATGCACATCTATTCAAAATCTCTTTGATCTCTAACAACTTAGAAGATATAGCTAAATTTATATAATATGGAATATTTCTAGTGTATTATGTGAAGTTAGAAAAAAAGGTAACTGATTACATGAGATATTCCCTATGCTATCATAAATGGATTTTTATATAAGATAGACAACGATGAGGTGTTACACATAGTGGTTTTAGAGCATGAGTGACCCAAGCTTCTTGAAGAGGCACATCAAGGAATCAATAGAAGACATTTTAAATATTAATATACTAAAATAAGATATTTCAAAGTGGTTTGTAATGTCCTACTCTCTTTTAAGATAAACATCATTTTTTAAAATATTGAGATGTTTTTTAAAGGATGGGAAAAACTAACTAGAGGGATGAGATGCCTTTAAACTCAACGCTAACAAAAAAACCTTTTGAATAATGGCGTATCAATTTTTTAGGGAGTATAGGACCATAAAGTAAGTGAAATCATGTAAGGTGTATCATCATTATGATAAATTACTTTATAAAATGGGTTGAAAATATTCTGACACTAAGTTGTAGTGCCAAAGATGTAGCCAAGTTTTTGTATGAAAATATCATTACAATATTTTGGTGTCCAATAGAATTGGTTAGTAATATGGGAACACACTTTATTAATAATATAATGAAAACTCTCTCATAATAATTTATAATATCAGATCATAAAAAGTAATGCATATCACCCATAGGCAAATGGACAAGTTGAGTCTTATAATAAAGTCTTCAGAAAGATGTTAACAAAGATATGAAATGTACAATGGGATAATTGGGAGGACCTAATTCCTATTATTCTCTAGCCTTACATAAAAATATAACATGTGATAGGATTTACTCAATTTCACTTGGTCTATGGGCTTGAGGCTATAATGCTAATGGAATATATAATTCCTAGTTTGTGCATTGATATGATAATGATACTTAGGGATTGAGACTCTCTGAAGATGTCGTTGATGTATTTAACCAAAATGGAATAAAATTGGTGAAAATCACAATAGACACAATAAGTTAACAAGTTATGTCTAAAAGCATGGCATGATCATAACCTATGATCTAAATAATTATATATAGAATAAGAGGTATTATTATATGATTTTAGATTTATATAATTTATAAGTAAGTTGCACATTAGATGTAAATGACTTTATATAATTCATGATGTTTCATATCAATGAACAGTTATGCTAAAATATCTCTAGGTAACCATTCTTCTAGGACGTGTAAATGTTTGTAAGCTTAAGCCTTACCATCAATAATATTTATCATTTATTGTATAAAATGAGAGAGGGTAATAAATAACACCATGTAGTTTAGGATTTTTGTTTAATGTTTTTCTTTCATATTTTGTTTTTAGGTTTTTATGTGTTTGTATAGTGCGACTTATATGTCATAGAATTTCATAATTTTAGTTGTTAATTCAAAGTTGTAGAGTGTGATCTATGATCAAAGTTATCCTAAAGGAAAAAAAACTAGAAACTGGTAGATGAGGTTCATCAATTAATTTTGGGAATGAGGAACCAATAACTCAAGTGTAAAAAAAGGATGGTCAATGGTTATTCAAAACCATTAATGATAATACACTTGAAAAATTACATCTTTCCCAAAGTAGATCATATGTCCGGATAATAACATACAATAAATAAAAGTGGATAGCTAGGAAGATGATGTGTCACATAAATACCAACCATTAGATGGATAATTTTTTTTAGATGTATAATGGTAATTGCTACATCAACAACAACTAGTTGACATTAATTCTTGAGCTAAAATGGGCCCAAATAGCTCAGCACATGTAAACCCATCATCTACATGGATTTGAGAGATAAACATTATATAAAAAAGGGTGTGAAGAACACAAAGACATTACACACTCTTGAGAACAAGGGAGCTATGTGATTTTCATCTAATTCAATTAATTATGTATAAATTTCTTAACAACACTAGTGCAGCCAAAGAACTTGTTAAATTATATATACACCTATAAACACAAATCATGCACAACTCTTAATTACACTCATATATGTCTAGAAGGAATAAATTAGAATTGCCCTATCACTCAGACAAACTATGCACCATGACTTAGATCTTTTTGTTTCATTGACATTGTATAAGACACTATCTTTAGCCCTAATCAACTTTAAGTATCATAAGCAGGAGTTCATAGTTTCTCTTCAACACCCATTATGATGTTATACTACAAAATAACCTATTATGCTACCTACTTTTTAAAAATTGGATAAGATAATGCTTACATTGCTTATTAGATATAACAAGGGTGTTAGTCATATTTCCCAAGATGTTACAATTTTATCAACCCTATGACCATTGCAAGAGCAACAATATTTATAGCTTGAGGCAAATCCCTTTTACCCTATAAATATAAGGCTCCACCCATCCACTCAAACATAAATAATAAATATACAAGGGTATAAAATAGAATCCACATCAATTCTATGGAAGATAATTAATTGTGCATTGTCTTTAAGTGCATCACCAAATAGTTTTGGTAGAGCACCAAAAGTGCTAAGCAGGAAACCTATTGAGGTCAACATACCCCCATTTTAAAAAAATGTGGACCCTTATATCAAATTGTCGAAATTTGTAACTTAAAATAAAAAATTCACTTGATCATAGTGTCACTAGCATGTTTGCACATTTTTTTATTTGAAGCTCATGCACACCATGGTATGGTTGACTTATTGGTTCATGGTTCTAGTCTGACCCTATCTAAATTTATTAACATTTATTCTTCATGTTTAGGTTATAGGTTTGATGAGGCCTTTCTTGAATGAGCTATGTCTGAATTTCATGATTTAATCCTAATTTGGTTTTTTACTAGCCTTCGGTCTATAGAAAGTTAAGTAAAATGAGTTCATTTAAGGTGTCATTTATCAATTTATAAAGGCCATGGATAGGTTATAGAGACCCTATGGGGTTCTAAGAGTTCTTGGAGTAAGTATGGAAGTTTATGTTATTCAACTGGTTCCTCATTATGTTCATTTGGACATTTTGGTTTGATGGTAGAAAATTTGAATGGGCAGTTTGCTAGAGTCATATTTCACACCTGTGGATGTTTTAAGAGAAATGATCAATTGAATTCATTCATATTCATACCTAGATCATGCGTGCCAATTTTCAGCTCATGAAAGATATCACACTAAAAGTTATGGAGATACAAAATTTCCCTCCAAAGCATTTTTTACTATGTTTTTCAAGTGTAAACAAAGCCTAATGAGCATATTGAATAGGTCATATATCTCATGCATTAAAAATTCAAAGGAAATGGTCAAATGGGTTTGTTCACATTTACATAAGGAATATTTTAACTATGTTTAATATCATGATACATAGTGTGTCAAAATTTATGATCATGTAAAGTTGGTCTTTTAGCCACATTTTGGTATTTTTTCCATAGCCATTTTCAGAGAACTCAAATACAGCCTAGTACGAATTTTCATGAGGCCATATATTACATGTGATGAAACTTCAGAGGAAATGGTCAAATGGGTTTGTTAATCCTCATACAAGAACATTTTTGTTAAGTTTCAGCTCATGTGACATACTGAATCAAAATTTATGAGCATGTAAAGTTGTCTCCCAAGAATTTTTAGATTGTTTACCTGACAAGTACATGGACATCATGCAAAATCATTAAAAAGGGCTCATTTAAAAAATTTATAGGTGTATTTTTAAATATCTTAGACCAATAGATTTAACATTTTTTTTCCTTTTGGTATTAAGTCAATTTCTTATAAATTTGGTGCCTTGGTGAGTTTTGTGCTTCAAGATATAAAATTACAAAGTTCGTCAAAAAATAGAAGATGTCCACATGGATGTCAAATTTAATCCCATAAAAAATCACATAATATTACATTTTATGGTCTTTGGGATGTCAAATACAATCGTGTGGACATCATATGATGGTCATATGGACATCAAATTTAAGCCCATAAAAAATCATGAGCTTAAATTTGATAATTTTTTAGATGTCAAATACAGTTGCATGGACGTCACATGATAGTCATTCAAATGCCAAATTTAATTAAATATAAAAAATTAAATTATATTGAATTTTAAGGTCTTTGGGATGTCAAATAAGTTCACACTGACGTCAAATGGGAGTGCAAACAGAGCCTAATGGGCATTTTGAAGTGGCTTTATCTCTCATGCACTACAATTTCATGATAGATGATCAAATAGGTTTGTTAACCCTCATAAAAAGAACATATTTGATAATTTTAATCACATGCAACATATCTCATCAAAATTTATGGGCATGCAAAGTTGGCCTTGAAAGCATTTTGGTTGGTTTTCTAGGTCCAAATAGAGCCCAGTGGGCATTTTCATGAGACCATATCTCACATGCGCTACAACTTCAAGACAAATGGTCAAATGGGTTTGTTAACTCTCATATAAGGAAAATTTTTGATAATTTTGAGCTCATTCAACATAATTCATCAAGATTTATGGGCATGCAAAGTTGGACTTCAAAGCATTTTGGCTGGTTTTCTAGGTCTAAACAGAGTCTAGTAGGCATTTTTATGAGGCCATATTTCTGATGCACTATAACTTCAGATGAAATGGTCAAATGGGTTTGTTCAAATTTTCATAAATAAATTTTTTACTAATTTTGAGCTCATAAAACATAGTATGTCAAAATTCTTGGACATGCAAAGTTGGCCTCTCAACCACATTTCACTATTTTCCCATAGTCATTTTCAGAGCTCAAACAAAACCTAGTGAGCATCTCGAAGAGGCCATATTTTTAAATAATAAATTTCCAAGATAAATGTTCAGATGGTTTTTTTCACCTTTGTGCCATGATCATTTGTGCTAAGATTTATCTCTCACGATAAGGTGTGCAAATAGATACAAGCATGGAAAGTTTCCCTCCAAAGCATTTTTGTTGTTTTTTCCATACTCGCCCACTTTTCAAGTAGTAAAAATAGAGCTGATGGATTTTAAATTGAGGGTCCCAATAGTTCTATGGTAATGTTATGTAACCTATAATATTTTAATTAATGTAAATTTCTAAATGAAAACTAATTTTTTAACTAGGTTTTAATATATCTCTAAGCTGAAGTCAAAAAAAAAAAAATAGCCAGTCAATGAAAATACAACCA
Organism: Torreya grandis; assembly: GCA_037957365.1. Taxonomy (NCBI): domain Eukaryota; kingdom Viridiplantae; phylum Streptophyta; class Pinopsida; order Cupressales; family Taxaceae; genus Torreya; species Torreya grandis. Next base: position 321,323 of record JARHVA010009370.1, read on the forward strand.
TGAGTATTCTTCAGTAACAACAAGGGGATTCATCAACATAGGTCCCATAAACTAGTTATAAATATTTTATTTTGTAGCAAATTTTGTAATATTCAAAAATGGAATATTATTTTATAAAGGCATATGTTAGTTTGTTAGCACATTGGCATGTAGGTTAGTCCACTTTAGAAAAGCAAATGTAATCTGGAAATTCATAAAAAGAGAAAATATCCTTATTACTTATGTATTTTTGTATCTTATGACTGATTGGTAACTACCTTGTTATTCTATAAAATGGAAACCTTTTCATTTTGTAGAGGGGAAGTTCTAGAGCCAAAATTACTTTATAAACTTAGAGTAAGCAATACAAGCAAAGAATTCTACAAAGATTATCCAATTTTTATTTATGTATTTGATATCATGGCTTCTCTCTTATTTTATTGTTCTAATTTTCATACTTTAATAGTTATTATAAATTCTTGGTGTGTACCTTTAATTTTAGAGTTGTTAACTTATGCCAATGCTAGGTTGACTAGAGGTCTTTCATTTCATTTCATTTCCTTTACCCTTATTACATTCGGGACATTATTGTTTGCTTGCAGGGGTAGAATATTTAAAGTGAAACTAATTCTTATTTTCACTATTTCCACCTTCTTTAGAATTTTTCTTGATGTGTGATGTGATTTGGGATAAGCTGTCTCATTCCACATATTGGTTTGAAGTGCATGCTTGGATGAAATCTGAACATTGTCATGATGTTTGGAATGAATATCAACAATATTTATTTCTTCCCTACCCTTCCTTTTTCCCTTTTTTGACTTAGATCACCTTAGTTTAGTTTTTCATTTTAAATATCTATGCTAAATTAATTCTTAATTTAATTCTTTAGCATAATTCACTGTTCTTTATATAATACTTCATACTTTTCATAAATCTATTATTTGGCTATGGTGGCTCCCAACCACCAACTAATATAAATTTTGTGAAATAGTCACTTGTTCTACCTCTATTCCACCAATAGATAATATAATTATCATAGCCTAAAACTCATACATTGAATTCTCTAAATTTTAAATGAGAAGTGTTTCTACACACTCTAGCACCTATGGTACATATTTAGGCATCAACACAACCAAAGTCATTATATACATTACATATTGCATGATATCAATACATGAAGATTTTAGTTGGCCTAAATTTTTGGCCTCAAAGATGATAAAAAATATTAAGGTTTTCATTAGTGCATCTTAGGTATTTCAATATCAATTCTTGGTATTGCTCCTCTATTTTATATAGTGTAAGTTACTATAGGGACTATTGAATCTAAATGAATATTTTTGGCCTATAAATGCATTCACCAACATCCCCTAGACTAATTTAGGGAAGTATTATGAGTAACTAGGTAGATTTTATGTATGGTGGTTGGAGATACAAGCCATGATCATATCACATCCTAGAGTTCCCATAGATATTATTTAGAACCTAAGTCAACATGCATAGGTTACAAAGCTACATAACGGAAATTAGATCGAAGCTCATGAATTACTTAAAGCAACCATAATTCCACTACCTTTTTCATTACCATGTTGGATCCCTAGGTAGAAGTTTTTTGGTATAAATCCCTAGTTTCTAAGTTAGTAAAACCTCTGTGATCCATACCTCTAAGTGAAAAACAACCTATGCCACATAGGAATAAGTGTAACCACATGTGTCACCATAAGCATAAGCAATTTCATCATAGGCTGAGAAAGGTAAGAGGACTACCACCTCATAATAGGAGGACATGCCATAGAAATTCATGGATAAATAATAAACATGTTACAAATATAGTGGTTGAGTGCAACCTGGTAAAGTTAGGTGTTGAGGATCAATAAGTTATGTAGTCTATGATCTTAAAAATTATTAATGTTGTTTCTGATCAAGAAGAGTAAAAATAGTTCCTTTTTTAAAAGGCAGTGTGCACCTACCAGGTATATAACTAGGTAAGATAATATTTTTGGGTGGATATAACTCAACCTCATTTTTAAATCATAGTAGATACTATTGGAAAAGAATCAACATGCCAATTGTTCCAAGTATATATTTTTTTAAACATATCCAACTATAGGATCTTTTGTTGTCTAGGGAATATATATTTAGGCATAATAAATTCCACATGTAACCCTAGTGTGTAGGCTAAGGACCCATGCTATGATTATAATATCTCTAATAATTAAATAAAATATGATGTTATTTACACACCTAATGGAGGAGGGTAGAGTTAAACAAGCTTAGGTACCCAAATAATAGGATCAAGAGGTGGTCTAGACTATGAAGAGTTATTTTTGAATCATCCTATTTGAAAGATTCACAATTATTTTTAATTATTAACTCACTGACTCCAATGGAAGATCTTGAAGAGATTATTTTCCCATAGCCTATGCAACAAGATAAGAAAACAAATGTTGTAACACAACAAAAAACTACTCAAGAGAAAGAGGAGAAAGTAAAGGAAAATAAAGAGGATGAGAATAAGGAAAAGTAAGAGATTAATAAGAAGAGAGAAGAGGAAAAGTATAAGGCTATCAAGGAGGAGAAGGATTTAAATTAGTAGGTCAAAGAGGAGGAGCACAAGAAAGAAGGAAAGGAATTAGAGGCTTAAAATAAAAGAGATAAATAATAAGAGTTGAAGCAGAAAGAATAATAAGAGGTAATAAGTAGAAAGAAATATAAATTCAAGAATCATATGTGAAAAATAATAAATATGAAGTATCAATACTAGCAAAGGCTCAAGAGGAGAAAAAGGCTACAAAACTATTGTAGACTCACAAGGATCAAGCCAAGAGGCAAAAAGAAGAGTAAGATGCCAAATCCAAGGATGAAATAGAAGCTAAATTTAAGACTGAAGTAGAAGCCAAATCCAAGGATGAAGTAGAAGCCAAAGCTAAGGCTAAAGCAGAGGTAAAATCTAATGTTGAGCCAGAGTCTAAAGCCAAGGATGAAGTGGAAGTAAAATAACAAAAAATGTAGATCATGTAGTAGAATATAAATTTATAACACAAGTGATTGAGACAACTAAGATGCTACAAATAATTAAGACACATAATCCATTATAAACAACTCAAGTATTGAAAGTTTCTCAAGAAGGTGCATCAGAGAAGGCCTCTCAATCCAGGCCTAAAATGATTATCCAATGGATATGGGATGTCCCTACATCATCTACTCAGTGCTCATTTTTTTATCTTTCCATGGC